>JABUQX010138078.1:7500-10000 GCA_015478945.1 Trachelipus rathkii | reverse complement strand
ATCTAACATTATTAGTGATTTATAGATATATATATATATATATACATAGTATTACTAAATCCTTAAACCTCTCTTATTAACACCACTCCGCCAAATCTCCCCTAATGCATAATTTATTCTAGGCTATTTGTGAACACAAAAAGTGGAAGATTTGTGGAGGGTTTCTTTTGCGAAATGTTATTTCATTCCATACATCAAAGGATGTCGAATAAATACTTTATTAGAAGAAATATATGACAACAACGAAGATTTAGTTTTCCCTGTTCAAGCACCTATTTTTGACATATTTACCAGTTTCCTTCCTGCATATTTTCATGTAGATTTGAAGGTAGCTTCATGAATTATTTTCTTTTCTTTCAATTTCTTTTTAATTTTTTAACTTTTTTTAACTTTTTTTTTAATTTCATACTTTTTTTTTCACTTAAATACTGTGAATAAATTTTTATATATTTTTCTTACTATAGAGATTTACAATTTTTAATAGTGAGTTTCATTTATGTTGCCATAGCAACGTGGATGGCTTAGTGGATAAAGCACCAGGTTACTGTTAACTCAGCGACGCGGAGTTCCAGTGTTCGAATCCCGCTGATAGAGAGTAAAATCTCCTTTGACTCATTCAGTTCAAATGTAGCTCTAAAAGCAGAAGTTCTTTATTTATCATAGAATATTAATATTTTGTTATATCACAAGATAATGATATGAAAAACATTATTTAGAATTAATTTCATTTTCTTTGAGTTTCTTTTCATCCTAATTTATTAAATTAATTTTAATAATTTCCTATGAATTAATGAAAGATGATGGAATTACTAATGCGTATTAAAGTTATGATGATGTTTTTATTTTAACTTGAAAAGGTTTACTAAACACTTCTGATTCTGTTGAACCCCTTTCCAAATTATTAATTTTCTTTTAAGCTCAAAGTGAGCAAACATTCATGATTATGAGGATCAAAATATTCCTATTAAATTACACATTGCTGGCTTTATGAATTAGATAATTGTCAAAATAAAACTGTTTGAAAACCATCAACGTTAGTTCTATTTGTAGATTATAGAGTATATAATATACCCTTTTTTGTAATGAGGTTTACATTTGCAATACTAGAACTTAAAGAAAGAATGCATCAGTTTAGAGGCCTGAGACAGGAAATATGAGTTTTTAAAACAAAGGTTAGGGCAAAATTAAAATTATGATATTAAATCTTAATTTTTGAAGCTCATTTTAATTTATAAAATCTGAAAGCTTAGTTTTTTGTAAATAATTCACAAAGACAAATTTTAAAATTAAAAAGATCCTTTGGTTTATATACTACACATATTTTAATTACTGTAATTGGAAAAAGAAATTTTCAACAATTTTTGAGGATGAGAGATTGAGATGATCCTTTAAATATTTTCTTTTTTCTAACTTGGTCTTTTTTCAATTTTAAGATTTATCTTGAAATATGAACTTAAATATTAGTTTCATCTCTTGCCTTCTTTACATTCTTAATTGATATAATTTCTTATTTTCTATATTTAAAAAAAAATTACATCCCCTATATCCTTGTTACTTTTAATATATATATATATATATATATATATATATATATATATATATATATATATATATATATATATATATATATATATATATTTATATATATATATATATATATATATATATATATATATATATATATATATATATATATATATATATATATATATATATATATATATTATTTACCATCTCCCAGCTAGGGTTTTCGCCATGACAGTTGGACGAGCATTTTCTTCTTCCTTCTGGTCCCGAAACTCTTGATCCTAGAGAACTATGAGAAACTATTTCTCGGCGCAATGGTTTCTGATGCTTGTCCTTGAGTTATACACTCAGGTAGGGTTTCACCCTTTCAGTGGAGCTAGCATCTTCTTCCATGTGGCCTCAAAACTCGTTCTCCCAGAGCCCTCCAGAAAATCGTGTTTCTAGGCGCATAAGATTCCAACGCTGGTCCAAGAGTAATACAAGCAGAAAAGTAAAGGGCCGGGTTGCTAGCCCTGTCGCCCTATATATATTATTATTATTATTATTATTGAAGTTAGTTGAGTGCCCTTAATAGTCAATCTGTATCAGGTTTGCTTCATATGTTCCTATATATATATTATTATATATATTATATATATATATATATATATATATATTATATATATATATATATATATATATATATATATATATATATTATATTACTTTTATAGTTACATATATTGTTATATTATATATTAGAAATTATATATCACATATTACATATTATGTTATTGTTATTGGTTACTAAGGCTACATTGGTTGAGTTACTGCATTGAGGAAGATATTTAAAGATGAAATATACTATGCTGGTTATATGCTAGTTATTACATATATATATATAATATTACAATATGTACTATACGCATATATATATTGTTATTAGTAAATATATATTAATATTATTTATATCTAAGACATATATATATATATA
>JABUQX010138078.1:0-2500 GCA_015478945.1 Trachelipus rathkii | reverse complement strand
TTCAAATCTCCTGCTTTGATATCACCGCTTTGAAACTCAATACCTATTTAAATCCACAGAAGGGTGGTTGGAACCCTTTCTGGGGCTACACGGCATTCGTCAGGGGTGCTCATGGGTTACTGAGCAACCTACCAAAGTCAAGGAACGCCGAGAAGCGCAGAAAATGTTTTGAGCTGCCGCAAATTAGCAATAATAAGACGAAAAATTTCACTCGTGCTAGGACTCCCGAACCATCGACAACAGCGTCGACGTTAGACAATGTCAGGAGGCTCTACCACTAGTCTGATCCGCCTCCCAAAAAAGAAGGCATTCGGAAGTTTTCAAATCTACTGATTCGATATCACTGCTTTGAAACTCGCTACTTATTTAAATCTACGGAAGGGTGGTTGGAACCCCTTCTGGGGCTACACGGCATTCTTCAAGGGTGCTCATGGGTTACAGGAACAACCGACCAAAGTCAAGGAACGCCGACATGCGCACAAGGTACATGTTGCCACAAATTTTCAATAAGAAGTAAAATTTCCACTGCGCTTGTGATCTGAATCCATCGGACAGCAGCGTACAGGAAGCTCTACCTCTAGTCTGATCCGCCTCCCCCCCAAAAAAAGAAGGGACATCTCGGAAGTTTTCAAACCTCCTGCTTTGATATTACTGCTTTGAAATCCTGAGCATTTCTGGCTTAAACCCAATAGAAGGGTGGTTAAACCCCTTTGGCTGCACGGCAATTCTTCAGGTGCCTGCGGTTACAGGAGCAACCTACCAAAATTAATTAACGCGACAGGCGCACAACATGCTTGTTACGACAAATTTGCACAATAACACGAAAAATTTCACTTGCGCTGTGAGACTGAACCATCGTGAAAACAGCGCCACCTTAGACAATGCGTGATGCCTTTACCACTAGTCCGATCCGCCCCAAAAAAGAAGGAATCTCGGACGTTTTCAAATCTCCTGCTTCGGTATATCACTGCTTGAAACTCGATACTTATTTTAATCCATACAAGGGTGGTTGGAAACCCTTCGTTACATCGGCATTCTTCAGTGCCCGCGGTTACAGGGAGCAAACTGACCAAAGTAAAGGGAACGCTAGCATGCGCACAAGATACTTGTTGCCACAAATTTGCAATAAGAAGACGAAAATTTCACTCGCGCCAGGACCTCGAATCATCGACAACAGCGTCGCCGGTAGACAATGTACAGGAGGCTCCCTAGTCTGATCCGGCCTCCTCAAAAGAAGGCATCTCGGAAGTTTTCAATCTCCTGCTTCGATATCACTGCTTTGAAACCGATACTTATTTAAACCACAGAAGTGTGTTGGAACCCCCTTCTGGGGGTACACGGTATTCTTCAAGGTGCTCATGGCTACAGGAGCAACTGACCAAAGTCAAGGGATCGACGACATGCGCAAGGCAACATGCATGTTACGACAAATTGCAATAATAAGACGAAAAATTTCACTCGCGCCAGGATTCGGAATTCTCGACAACAGCGTCGCTGTTAGACAATGTGCCAGTAGGTTCTACCACTGAACTGATCCGGCCTCCCAAAAAAAAAAAAGAAGGTATCACGAAACAGTTTTCAAGTCACCTACTTCGACATCACTGCTTTGAAACTCTGTACTTATTTAAATCAATAGAAGGTTGCTTGGAACCTATATATATATATATATATATATATATATATATATATATATATATATATAAGGTTACAAATGAGAATATTACTTTTGGGACATAGCATATATATATATATATATATATATATATATATATATATATATATATATATATATATATATATATATATATATATATATATATATATATTAGAGGTATACTCGGAATTTCCGTCCGGCCGGAATTTTACATTTTTTTCCGGTTCCGGTTCCGGCCGGAATTTTTAAAAATTCCGGCCGGAACCGGAATTACTAATTTATTTCTGAGAAAAAATTTGCTGGAAGAGATTTATTTATATAACCCATAGCCCATCTTTTAACAAAATATAATAGTAGCCTTGTGTAGTATTCATACAGTTTATCACATACCTACAGTATTATTTAAATAAAGTTTAATCAAATACCCTCAAAAATATAGGATTATATATATCACATTATGTTCAAATTTAATTAAGTTAAAATTATATATATACATATATATATAAATATATTTTATAAAAATTTATATATATATATATATATATATATATATATATATATATATATATATATATATATATATATATATATATATATATATATAGTATATATATATATATATATCTTCTTCTTCTTCTTCACCTTCCTCTTTGCCCCAAGATTGGGGGTAAGGTGCTGTACAAGCATCGGAAAAGAAAAGCAGTAGGAGAACATGACAAACGTCGAAAAGAAAGCCCAGCCTTACCGCCCCCTCTGTACCATTAATTAGTGAGAAGTGGTAATGCTCGTCACAGACAGAAAATCCACCCCAGAGCATCATGGGACCGCGACGGGCCCTCACTATGG
>JABUQX010138077.1:7500-15240 GCA_015478945.1 Trachelipus rathkii | reverse complement strand
CCACTTCCCGAAATAAACTGCTTGCAGAACTCAAGCGCGAGCCTCGGAAGCCGGACCGAACTTTAGACGACGACTTCTGCGAGATTTACGGACTAGGAATCAGAAAAACACTTTCAAGAATTATAGGTGTGCCACGATAAATGTGGGTACCTATGGAGAAAAGGAGGAGGAGATAATAGATATCATGAAGGAGAGGAAGATAGATATGTTGGGGATGGCGGAGATGAGAGTGAGGGGGTGTGAGAGGGTAAAAGAAATGGAGAAGGATTTGTTCTGATGTATGGTGGGGTGAGAGAAGGAATAAGAAAGCATGTGTCGGGGAATTATAGTGGACCAAGACTGTCACCAGTATACAGAAGTAAAATATAAATGAAGGTGATGATGTGCGTATTGAAGATAAGCCGGATAAAATATAGAATATACCGGTATATGCACCCCAACAGGGGCACTCAGAGGGAGAAAAAACTAGATTTATTGGAATTGGATGGAGAGAAGAGGTTGGCGGGTGGAGAAGGAGGGGAGCGTGCTTGTTGATGGAAGATTCAACGCTAGAGTAGGAAAAAGAAGAGAGAGGAGAGAGTATTTGGACCATTTGGAGAGGATACAAGAAACATGGAGGAAGAGGCGTTGATTGATTTTTGTGTGAGAAACGACCTAAAAATAATGAACACGTTTTTCAAGCACAGAGAGTCTCACATCTTTACGAGGTATAGATGGAATCAGGTAACGCAACAATTCGATCAAAAATCGGTGATAGACTACATGATAGTCTCCGATAAAAGGATGGTTAAGAATGTAAAGGTGATTCCGGGAGTGTCCTTAGATGCGGATCATAGATTGGTGGTGGCGGACATGAAGATAAGAGGGGAGGGAGGAGTAAATGAGCAGAAGAGGGCAGTGATCAGAGTGGAGAAGTTAGAAGAACAAGAAACAAGACGAAATTATGAACGGGAAATGCAGAGAAAACCCTAAGGAATGAAGAAGAAAACGAAGACTTGCAGGATGTCATTAAGGAAGTGCAGAGAAAACATCTTGGTAAAAGACGGGTAGGAGGTACTAGAAGAGACATCCCATGGTGGAACGAAGAGTGGGAAAAAAAGCAATAAAGTAAAAACAGGAAAATGAGGAAGTGGCTTGAAAGGAAGAACAGCGCAGCAAGGGAGGAATATGTACAGGCAAAGAATGAGGCAGAGAGAATAAAGAGGAGGGCAAAAAAGATGGAGGCGGAGAGAATGGCAGGAGAAATAACGAAAGATGTGGGCGAGGAAGAAAAAGATATTTAAGATGGCGAAGGCGTATAGAAAACCAAAACCGTAACTAGAAATATTAAAGATAGAAACGGAGAGATTCTTGTGAGACCGGAAGAAAGAATGATAGATGGACCGAATACTACGAAGATCTGCTAAATGTAGAATACAGAGAACAAGAGGAAGAAGCTGCAGATCAGACGAGGGAGGAGGAAGAGGAGGAGGAATGCGGAGAGATAACGGTAGAAGAATATGAGGGGGCTATAAAAAGGATGAAGAAAGGTAAAGCTCCAGGATAGGATGGAGTGGCTGTGGGAGTTGTGGTGGAGGGGAGGAGAGGAGTTTGAGAGGAGAATCATCACGTTTGATGAACAAGTGTGGAGGAGAGGGAAGTTGCCGGAAAGTGGGCCAAAAGCAATAATAATACCGATATATAAAGGTAAAGGAGAAGCAGGAAGCTGTAATAATTATAGAGGCATTTCACTGATGGACCATCTGGCGAAAATATTACGAAAAGAAAATTTGGAGAGGAGGCTGAGAGAGAAGGTAGAGCGAGACTCGGAGAAGAACAGTACGGGTATAGAAGAGGAAGAGGGAACGACGGAACCTCTTATTCCACACTTAAGAATGGTTTCGGAGAAGATGCTGGAATATGGCAAGAGATTCTGTTGTAGCGTTCATCGTGATCCTGCAAAAGGAAATTTGATTCGGTGCCAAGGAAAAAGCTCTGGAGAGCCATGGAGAGGAATTATGGAGTGAGGGGTAGATTAAAGAAGGCAATAGAAAGTATGCATGAGAAATGCAGTTGTAATGTTAGAACTGAGTGCGAGAACGATAGATGGTTTGAGGTGAAAAACAGGAGTGAAGCAGGCCGGCGAGTGTTTTATTCTCCATGCTGTTTATATTTATATTTTAACGTGGTGATAAGGAAAAGTGAGGAGAGACTGAGAATTTGAAGGGACATAATGGCATATGCGGACGAATCTTGCATGTTGGAGCGAGAGAGAGGAGACGATTCGGAGAGGTGGTGGAGTTGTTTACAGAGGAGTTGGAGGAAGCAGGGATGAGGATTGAATGTACAGAAGACAGAGATATTAACAATAACCGGAGGAAACGAGGAGGGGATGAGGATGGTGGTGAGAGGGGAAGAGGTGAAGGCGGTAAATACCTGCAATTATCTCGGAGGATGTTTTAGCAGAAGGGGAGGAAGTGGAGGAGAGATTACGCGACGAATGAAAAAGTATGGATTAGTTATGAAAGCCGTATACCCCATGATGAAAGATAAAAACATCGGAATAGAGGTTAAAAAGTGATTTTAACAGTATACTGACTCCGACGCTGCTGTACGGAGCGGAAACATGGACAACAACGAGAAGAGAGGAGAGGAGAAACAAGCCGCGGAGATGAGGGTATTAAGAACTGTGATTGGGAAAGGTAGGAGAGACAGAATAAGGAATGAAAGAGTCAGAAGGAATAGGTGTGAAGAAAATGATACTGAAGATGGATGTGGGGAGATGGTGGGGACATGGAGAGGATGGAACAGGACAGAATGCCGAAAAGAAGATGGAATGGACACCAGAGGGCAAGAGGACCAAGGGGAAGACCGAAGAAGAGGATGGGCGGAGTCGGTGGAGGACTCTCTGGAGAGATGTCAGCTACCAAAAATGAGAGTGCTAAAGAGAAGAGGGAATAGTGCAGCAGAGGGATGTCTGGAGAAAGACGCTTGCGCGGCTGAACAGGATTAAAAATCCTTCCTGGGAGAGGAAAAAGAAAGAAAAAGAAAAAAGAATATATATAATATATATATATATATTATATATATATATATATATATATATATATATATATAATATAATATTATTATTTATATATTATATATATATATAGAGAGAGAGAGAGAGAGGAGGAAGAGAGAGGAGAGAGAGAGAGATGAGAGAAGAGAGAGGGAGAGAAGAGAGAGAGAGAGAGAGAGAGAGAGAGAGAACCAAGGTAAAGGAGCGATAACAAAAAATTTTTGTACGATTTTGTTACTTTATTAATCTTTATCCAGTTTAAATAACATTTAAAGTTTTTCTTTTTGAATATTTCAAGAAAGTATCATTAGAAGTATCTCGAAATTTATGACACTTACAGAAAAACAAATAACATATTTGGAATCAGCGTAAAAGCTTAATACCAAATTTGAAACAAAACAAAAAAAAAAACGAAAAGTACGACACTTACAGAAAAACAAATTTCATATTTAGTGATAAAGCGTATTAAAGCTTATTTATATTTGTAAAGTTCGTTTCGTCCCCCCTCTGTCCCCCAATGGCTCGAGCCCCCTAAAAATTGAAGCTTCAAGGAAATATATTTCCATTAGGGGGCTCGACGACGGTGGGAAAGAGGGGGGACGAAGTCCCCCCGTCGTCCACCTAGAGGCCCAGAGACCACCCGACTCCTGGTATCAATGCGGTCTACCTTTGGGTATCGTTAGTTTTAAATCATAAAAACGACTTTTCATATCAATAACTTTATACGCTGATGTCCCAAATATGCAACTATTTTTTTTTGTAAGGTCATACTTGTTCAAGTTTTTTTTTGTTTTGTTGTTTTTTACATTCCGGTAATAAGCTTTATAAACGATTCCAAATATTATTTGGTTTTCTTGTAAGTGTCATACTTTTCGAGTTATACTCTTTGCTCTTTTATGATATTTGGCTTTTTAAGTTATTTGTAAAAACGTATCTATCATTTGATTTTAATAATAAAAACTAATTATCATTTTATTTATTTGAACGAAAATTTCGTACCTAAGAAAATAATTAATAACTAAACACAAATTCGAAATAAGTTCATACAATTTTTAATAAAAAATTTAAAAAAATGAAAGAATCTGAGCTTCACACCGAAAGCAATTTCTGGTCAATTAAACTGCATTTTTAACTTTTTCAACATAAAAAAAAACTACTCAAGTGCGGGTCATCCAGCTCACATGTACCATATATAATATATATATACCTATATATATAATATATATATATTTATTATTATATAATAATTATATATATTATATTATATATATATATATATATATATATAATATATATATATTATATATACTATATACTGTATATATATATATATATAATATATATATAATATATATATATATATATAAATATATATATATATATATATATATATATATATATAATAGATATTATATATATAAGATATAATATATATCTTTTTCTTTCTTTCTTTCTTCACCTTCCTCTTGCCCCAAGATTGGGGTAAGGTGCTGTACAAACATCGGGAAAAAAAAAGCAGTAGGAGAACATGACAAACGTCGAAAAGAAAGCCCAGCCTTACCGCCCCCTCTGTACCATTAATTTGTGAGAGCTCGTCACAGACAGAAAATCCAACCTAGAGCATCATGGGACCGCGACGGACCTCACTATGGTAAATCGTCAATGTAGGGTTCATCCCATGGCCCAGGTGGGCCACAACCATGCCCCCATACAAACCCGCCATTCTCTCCTATTCATGCACCTTTATTCTCGCTTCTTCCAAACTCACATTCTCTCCTTCAGACATTTCGTTCACCGATCAATCCACTTTTCTTCGGTCTCCCACCCGGTCGGTTCCCAACACACTCACACTATACATCCGCTTAACCAACCTTCTATCATTCATCCTTTCACATGACCAAAAACCATCTCAACGACTTTCATTTATTTCTTTCATTTATCCCTTTCTTCACACACACCACTCTCTAATACGTTATTCCTCCTTTATCAATTCTTCTCACACCTAGCACACCCCTAAGATTGTCCATCTGAACCACATGAACTTTAGATCTATACTTCTTATTTCAGACCATAGTCTCACTACCCATACAATAAACACAAGGTAACAACATACCCTCATGTAAGACCCTAGCACACTCAAGCTTAGTCCCTTTGCATTCACCAACGATTTAATTGCACCACCACCTTTCCTGCCATTTCACAACTTTCCTACTACACTCTGCATCGTGCCGTTCCCTTCTCATCCAAACATATACCCTAAATATTTAAACTCAGGACACTTGTTCTAGCTGCTCACCATTTACATAACTTCACACTGAGGATGTCCTCACTCACAACCATAACCTTACTCTTACCAACGTTTACTTCCAAGCCCTCCTTCACACACCCTGCCAAATCTCTCTATCAATCCTCTCAAACTCTCTTCAGATTCGCAACAGAACCAAAATCATCCGCATATAATAGTAGGGCACCCTCCACCAACTCCATCTCCACCATTCTAACACATTCCTGCCATCCCCACCCTCAAAATTCTTTCATAACCCCCATCCAATACAAATGAATAACCAAGGAGACTAACACATCCCGTCTCACTCGCTATTAATCCTAAACCAATCACATGACCACCATTTATTCCTGCACACGCTTCACTATCGTCATACATACTTTTGATTCCATTTCAGAAACCTTACACCAACACCATAGTATCATTAATTACCTGCCATAACGCTTCCTATTACTCTATCATACGCCTGTTGCAAACCATAAAACCTAAATACAATTTATTCTTATTCTCCCTCATTTTCTCAACATTTGTTCAATGTAACGATTTGATCCACACATCCTCTACCACTCCTAACGCACCGTGTTCTTCACCAATCAGTCCCTCAGTCACTCGACGCACTCTTTCGACCAAAATACCAGCATATACCTTCCCTACAACACTCAATAAACTTATTCCCCGATAATTTCTCAGTTCCCCTTTTTTCCCTTACCTTATACAGGGTACTATTACCGCTCTCTCCAATCCCTGGAACTATACCCTCCATAAACGCTTTATTACACAACTTTCAATCCAATCAATCACCATCTCGCCTCCGCTCTTGATCATTCACTAGTAATTCATCTATACCTGCAGATTTTACCATTCTTCAACTTTCTCACCCTACCCATTACCTCCTCCTTACTTATAATAACCTCACCCCAAAATACCTATTCCTTCTTGGCACATCGAAACCACACACATTCACTAACACCTCATCATTACTGTGAATATTGTCAGATGTTCGAAGTGTTCTTTCCACACTCCCTCACATCCATTTCATCAGTTACAAAAAGCACCATCTATTCATTATCTAAGCAGATTCCCCTTATTCTCATTCTAACCTTCGCGCTTCCTTCCAGAGAGCTTCCTATTTCCTTGTATGTCCTCATTCATCCTCCTGCCAAACTGTTCATTTACCTCTGTTTTCTCCTACGCATACACCTTTTAGTCTTCTTTTCCTCCTTATATAATTCCAAGCATCTTTCTTTTGAATCTTCATCATTTGCTTTTAGTACATTCAACCACGCTTCTTTTATACCTTTAACCGCTTTCATCACCTCTTCATTCCACCATTTGCTGTTAACATTCTTACTTACTTTAGCCCATCCACACACTTCCTTTGCCCTACTAACAATTGCTTCCTTCATTTGCCCCCAGATTGCTCAGTATCAACTGTCACATTCAACCGTTTTACTAGGCGAGCTCTCTTACATACTTATCCTATTATCTTGCTCACTTAACTTCTCACTCTTAATTTTACCTACTTCCTTCGTATCACCCTTCCTCTCATTCCAAGCCCCACTAAACTTTAATTTTTACATAGAACAACATAATGATCCGATAATCCCATTCTAAACCCCTATATTTAATATATATATATATATATATATATATATTATATATATATATATATATATATATATATATATATTATATAATATTATATATAATTTACATTATATATATTATATATATATATATATAATATATACTATATATATAGTATACTATATATTTATATATAATATATTCTATATTATATATATATATATATATATATATATATATATATATATATATATATATATATATATATATATATATATATATATATAATATATATATCTTTTTTTTTTTTTATATATTTTTATATATATAGATGATATATATATATCATATATATATATATATATATATATATTATATATATATAATATGGTATATATATATATATATATATTATATATATATATATATATATATATACACCGTCCAGAATCTTAAGCTAAGTTTTGGTTTGATTTTTATATTCTTTTAAACATTATTTGATATATTATGGGATTTTAGCTTTTGTGTTTCTTTTAATTAACATTATCTAACGTAAAGTTTATATTTAGGTTTTAACAAAATATTCACAAGCAAGGTAGTTTGCGTATGAATGACAGCTGATAAGTTATGATTTACGGCCTATTTAAAATAATTATATTTATTGCTATCTATTTATTTATTTACTCATTTATATCAGTTTTCTATATTTTTCTTCGTCTTTTTAACTCAAGTCTTTAGTGTTTCTATTTTTTTTTAACGGGTTAAATTTAGCACAACACTTACGTATTTGGCAATATATTATTTTAATTTATACACTTTAAGTTTTATG
>JABUQX010138076.1:0-17502 GCA_015478945.1 Trachelipus rathkii | reverse complement strand
CTTCCAGCGTGTGCCATGTTCCTATGTGTTACAACACACACACACTAACCAACCTGTGGAACCCAATTACTGCGCTTAAAATTCTTTGTTCCCATCCCTCTTCACCAAATGGAACCCGTTCAGTTGAAAGGTCGTCTCGATACCGAAAAATTCTTTAAAGAAGCACATCTCCTTTCGTTATCAACTGCTTTCTTCTTCACCTTTAGTCTCATGTCTTAACTCTGATCTTTCTTGCAGCCTAATGATGTCACGAACCGATATTATGTTATCTGCACCTCCACCTTGAACCATTACGTTTTACACTCCCACTGTTGTCAGAAATGTATCACATACATTATCTGCATCATCACCGTGACAAATTATCCCTTCACCAAAATCCAATTCTGCCTCCACTTCCTTTAAATAGTTCAAACCCAACGACATACATGCCGGAATGTACCCATTCTGTACCACAGCCAATGGTAACACCACCCGCCTGTATAAAGTACTAATTTCAATTTCTACAGCCATGTTACACTCCACAATACCTGTAGTGACTCCATTTAGTGTCAAATTTATTGACCATTTCCTTCGAATATGCCCGAAATTCTCCAGGTCTTGAACTAAACCTTCTTGTATCAGACTTATGACTGCACCTGTATCTAAAAACGCACACTTGCGTACCTCACCAATACAAACTTCCTGCCAAGCTACACTTCCCAATACATGGTTGCAACTTAATCGTGATATATGGCACCTCTCCCGCATCATCAAGTTTATGTCCAGACCTTCATCTGGACCATACTGCACTAAATTGTTTCCAGGATCCTCACTTAACTCATTTTCGGAATCCTCTACTTCCTCTTCCTCCTGCTGAAACTCTTCCTGAGATGGGAGTTCATCAACCATGATGTTTCTATTATTTACTGTTAAAATGTTTCTTAAAAGGTTAAAATGTGTACCACCAGCTCTATGGATTGTACACTTGTGTGTGAGATTTTCTTTCTTTCCACTGTGGCACCCTTAATCTACACCACTGTCGAGCAATATGGATGTACCATGAACTGCAACTACTAGATCGCATAGAAAACAATGTCAACTTGACATAACAACACTCTTAAGTAATACAGCTTCTCTACAGGATCTCCAATGCCTCCTCGCAATTAATACTACGTCTCAACGACTTCTGTTTTTTCTCTACACCATAAAAACTTTCCTCTTCTCTATGATTTCTATATACATTATTTCGTTCTTTCGTTATTTCTATCTTTGATTTGTTCACGTCGTTGTCTCACGTGCTATTGTTATCTGTCGCACCATTCGCTCCTCAGAGAATTACATCAGATACATAAAATAAAATAGGAAAATCGCCCTCGCGTCCACCGGGGCAATAATTTTCACATGGTTAACCCTCAGGAGGGCATTCTGTACAGCTGTTCTTCCTTCCTTGATCTTCACGCCTAATGGCTACCGTGACCAAGTGCTACACACCCATCACAGAAGAAGATGATCTTTAACCCGTATTATAAATATAACACTGCACACTCCTCAAAATCAAATGTACTTCAACTTTTAAAAATTACGATTATTCTAATACCACTGATGCACTAGTATTATCTATCACAATATACATTAAGACAATTAACAGTAATGAGAAAATATAACAACCTAAAATAGAATGAGTATCACACCACTAAATGATATAAGTTTAGTTAGGTTAAATTAATAATATAAAATTTTTAAGACCTCAAATTCTCAGATTTTAACCTATCTTAAATATCATTCTATTTATTCCCACTCTACATTGATAATTGCAAAAGTATAAGTTCTCTTATTTTCATATAGTTAGCTCATATCCTCTTTCAGCTATAAAGTATAAATTTGAAATATTTAATTTATTATTATATTATTATTATATTATTATTCATATATATTATTATGTGAATGTTGTTTATAAATAATAAAAAGGCAATCTTATCACCTTTCCTTCGCTTCCTATGTATCCTGAACAAGGCCAGCTTCCTCTTTACATACCCATAAATCCTCACTTGGAGTCGACTCCTCCCATGAAGTACAAGCATCCTGTTTGGCGCCCTCGTGCTCTTGTTTTGTGAAAAATTCGTAACGCGCAGACAATCAAACCGATTTCTTCCATTCTTTTCTTTAAGTCCAATAAAAAACGCCTTTTGTTCTCCATCCGTCCATCCTTATGCGGATCCTTCCTTTTTTTACCACCAGTTAATGCACTTAAGCATGGTGCTCGCTTACCTCTCTGAACAGTTCCGTATAAACCTCCGCTGAAAGTTTATCATACCTAAGTATCTTCTCAATTTCACCGATGTTACTTGGTTTTTCTAGTTGTTCAATTTGGGCCATAAATTTCTGGGGAGCTTTCCTATTACCTTCACACCATTAATATGGCCCAAAAACTGTACCTTTTTCTGCACCCAATTACACTTACTAACTTTCACTTTCACGTTGGTTTCACAAAACAACCGCTGCAGTACCTGCTCTTTTAACACCAGATGTTCCTTATATAATCTCCCCTGAATCAATATACATCGTTCTAACATTTATACCACCACTTTCTATCTTTATCTGAAACCCGAAAATTCTCTGCATTTCCCGTTCGATATGCCGCAGGTCCGTTTTCTAAGCTCTCGAAGCGTAAGGACCTTTGAAACTGGTACTTGTCCCACTAACTAGTTCGAAAAAGCCTGTAAATTCTTACTACCCTCCTCCAAGTTATCTCGTTGTAACTCTTTTACTAATCCAAATCTTGTAAAATACTGAGCACCATGACAACCAAAAACTGTTTCTGTATGTTTCGCCATGGGGACCTATCCGCTCTCGTCACCTCTTGTAAAGCTCCTTTCTTATAGTCGACATCCTTACAGTCTGTAGTTCTACGTTCTTTCTTATCGGCTACTACGGTGAGCTCCCACTCGCAGCATACGGCTCCACTATAACTCGTTAAACACATACTCTCCATTTTATACCTGATGTTTCCATATTTCTTCATTCTGTTCTCTGATGCAAAACCTCTGGCCTGTATTCGTTGATATTTAGGGTATAATCGTGATTTGGATCCTATATCTGGTAGTCATTTGATTTGTCTTCACTTGACATCCATATTCGTCATTCTATCTAAATACTTTTTTGCGTTGTCTCCACTAGTTCATCCTCTAAATTAATTCTGCTCAATCTTGTTCACTTGATGACAACCTCTTCCATTTATATATTTATCTTCAGTCTTAATTTTATCCTTACGTCCACTCCTGTTCTATTACTAGATGACTCCGAATACTCTTGCCTGTGGTGTTTACAGTACACACACTTGTTTCATAACTTCTCAACCTGTCTTCATCTCTATACTACTAAATGTTCTTGCAATCCTATTGTCACCCTTTACCTAATTTTAACTCACCTGGTGTTAATTTCTTTACCAGTACTGTACCTCCTTTCTCTACCCACTTCACCAACCCTGGTATGATTTTAAATTTTTAAATCTTTTGTTGTAACCTTTTTTACCACCTTCTACACCTTCCAGTAACAACTCTTCTGGCTTTGTACTGTACCATCCACCATGATTCCTAGGTTTTATTTGTTTAGACCTCATTCTACCTTAACTGCCTCCCAATCATCCTTCTTAGGTACTTACTGTTTCTTCTACCATGTACACAGGCAACGAGGTTACCACCCTTATACAGTCTTTGATCCATCCATTCAAATACACCTGCTCCTTTGGACACCATGGTCACCATACTTCTTAAATGATCCGTCTACCAGTGTCTCAGCTTAATTATTATTCGATACTAAGAACAAGACAGGACGATGTAAATTGACCCTAAAAGGCTATCCGACCCTCTTTCCAACTTTCCGATCCAGCCTTAGTGGATTGCGATTTCCTCGATTCAATGCTGACCTCCACCAACTTCCATTGTGTCACAAAAGTGTGGTGCAGGCCTCTCAACGTATGCGGTCACTCGGGTTGACATAGATTGACGATAAATCTAAAACCACAATTTTTCGGTTTAACCAATCACACCATCTTTAATAATAATATCAATAATCTAAAAATCTGCACTCATATTATAAATATAGATATCTAAACCGGTAAATATATAAGTAAATAATAGATTATATAAAATTTTCAAAACTTTATCCCCGATATAAATAAAATAACAAAGTGTTTCGGGCTTCTTCAATCCTTACATCTTAATCCTACTTTGCTCGAGATAGTCAATCTACCACAATCTCTCGAATCATGTTTATTGCTATATCATCCTTCAAACATTCTTCTGGTGCCCGATTTCTTCGTAATTTACTTGTCTCATTTGTTATTCTCTTTAGTTAATATCGTGTTAATTTTTATTTTACCTTCTCTATGAAATCTGAATTTTAGAGAGATATACTTACATTCACGTAGTTATAAATTGTGTGCTCTGCTTGATTGTAACCGATCATATCTTATATATAAACGTACCTCTGTTGTTGCTCAAGTCATCCATGCCTCAAACAGCAAAATTTGAGAAATCACAAGGTACCACTCTCGTGGCTCATTCACCAAACTCTCTTGCCTCAGGGTTTGGACACACCCACCTTGACTAACCGGATATTTTGTGGAATTATACTGGAAGTTTGCTTCCGACACGTCCCCGGGCCAAATGGCCGGATCCAGGTTCGTTTTCCCTGTCCGAACCAACCTTTGGTGTTTATCCTTAATTAGTGGTCCCACCTAATACCACGAATATAATTTTGCTATACTATCTCAACAAAGAGATACGAAATCAATATGAAAGAGAAAATTAATGGTTATACCCGGAACATATGGTTGAGCACCAGCTACTTCAATAATCTCGTGCGTTTTTCCAATCATCAGATGATAGTTCTCTGCAGACTGTATGCTAAAAAACATTCCAACAATTCATTATTATCTGATCTCAATTGTTCGTTCTAGCCACACATTCCCTGTACCAAAGTACCGCTCCCAGCTAACACACGTCATTAATTAATTGCCTAAACCGTAATTTCATAAAATAGCCTATCTCAGCCTAATAATAAGTTCAAGAAGATATACAGCTCGCTCAAAAACCTAGACTATTGTTACGAATCATTTTTACTACAAAAAAATAGTACCTCTTCCACCTTGATTAACAATGTTACAACGGATAGTTCATCAAGACCCCTTTACCTGAGAATCTCAGTAACCCAGTTATGAAATGTGAAAGCATTATGTTTTCCCATTAACAGAGCTCCTGATCTTTCATAGAGACCGGGCTAGTTTCATCTCATGGTCTCACTGGTTTACAATTACTTTTTTCAAGATAGATTAGAAACTGTCAACCGTGTGCTATTTCCCAAGACTTTGCCAAATAAAGTGGCCAGGAACGGTCTACCAGGAGGGACTCGTAAAGTGAATTCTTATTACTGGTCTATATACTATAAACTATATGCGTATAAAAACATACAAAAGAGGATATAAAGACAATTCTATTTATTTTTAAACCTAACCTCTATCAAAATAAATATCCTCTAATTTTAAATGCTTTGAATAATCTCAAAATTCGCAATTTGAATTTATACTTATACTCAAAATGGATCTACATTTAATAATATATGAAACTTCATTAAGGCATACTTATAATATAAGTACACTAGCTGCTCATCCAAAACTAATTCAAATATTCAAAAAGCTCCTCACCTTCAAAAATAAATTTCAATTCTCATTTCGTCAGATATGTCTATTGCGATCATCGAGGACTGAAGATACAATGTCAGTATTCATCATCGCAATTTCTCACTAGAGAAAAATTAGGACAAGAAAACTAAAGTCAATTTTGTTTCCTAACAGCGTTTTCTCTCAGGGTTCACAAGTAATTTGATGCTTTACTGTCAACTACACTGATAACTTTTTTAAATGCAGGCCGCTGCTAAACACTATTAAGGAATCAATGTACAATTAATAAAATAGCTGAGGTAATATTTTCATAAGTATAAATATAATATCGAAATTAGCTTAAATAGATTTAACCTATTCTTGCTTAATGTCATGAAAGACAAACTCATTGTTTCGCGCAAAAAAACCAATAGTAGTAATGCAAGTGTAAATGTTAGAAATGTAAGGTTTTATGTGTCACTTCTTAAAAGCGAACAAAGGAGTTCAAAAGTTGATTATTGGTATAATACCAAATTTATGTCCTACATATTTAAGTGACAACAAGTCTGGTTGGTGCATGTTAATTACGTGCACTCATCATTTTTTTGTAAGGCATATTCACAGACCACACATTAAGCTCAATTCGGAGGTGTAGTTATTATCGCGCTCGTCTTAAAGTCAGATGATCGCTGTATATTCGAGTTCCAAGTAGTTAGAATATTTCAAAAGCCTATTCGTGTCTAAGAGATATGTAACCGAGTCATTCTCAACTATGAGAATCATTCTCAATCCCCTATATATTCGGCTCCAAATGCTCTACCCATTATCCTATAATGTACATATTTAGTAAATAACTTTATATATACTCCTCATCATAATATTTTCAATAATTTATATTAAAAATTTATTGTGACTAGGATATAATTGTTTTTCTTACTTAAGTAAATCTTTTAAGAAGATAATATGTTCTCGAGATTTAAATAAATTCTTTGCGTATTTGGTTATCTATAATTTATATAGTTGACATTAATATTTAAAATAAATATTGTGAAATAATATTTTAATTAATAAATATATGACGTCACAAATATTGACAAGTATAAATTACGAAGCTAAGGCTAATAGAAGAATTCTAATAAGAATTAATCTATATTAAAGTGCTTTTGTCCATTCAGTTTTTAAATATCATTGTAAATAAATTTACAACCATTGTTGCCATAGTCAAAATTATTATTGGTTTCAAATATGATTAATTTCCATGTGTGGATACTGAAAAGATTAGACACAGTTCAATCTCACCTACTTATAGAATAAAATATTTAACCATACAAACATTATCTTATTTGTACTAGATATCCATTAAGTGAGGAGAGGGAATATATACATTATATTATTGATTATAAATTATTAATTAATTTTCGTGCTTTTGTACTGAATATTTTTAGATCTAAATGTGTGAATATGATTTCGAAGACTTATCGAACCATGTATATCATATCGAATTGTGAAAAAGTTACAAGCTTTATTGTAAATACACGTCCGATAAGAGAATTCTCTTATTAACTCATAGTGCAAATAGAATACAAGGTGACGTGGATAAAAATTGTTCTATCAGGACTAAGGGAGCAAAGCCTTGCTACTAAATTCAGCACTTTCTGATTAGATATATAAAAATGGCATACATATAAGACATATATATACTTACCATATAACGCATTTTGAATGCCTGTGAAGGAGAGTTTGGCTGAAGATCTTTTTATATTAATCAAAAGATTTGAGTATAGCAGCAAAAAGAGTGAATGTGGGTGGGATTTCATTAGGATGAATAATATGAGAGTAAATTGAAATAATTACTCTGTTGAATTGTTTGTAGTATACGATTATAAATTACTATGTTTTTATTTGGTAACTATGTGTATAATCTGAATATATGTGTTGACACTAAAATATGTGGCACTCTCGCACGGGGTGTAATCTCAAAAGAATTGCATTGAAAATAAGATAAGTAAATTATTAAAATAGTCTGGTGTAATAGTGTTAGTATCAAAAATATTTAAGTTTGGATGGTGAAAGTAAAAAGAACACTCTAAATATAAGTTCAGCACCATTTGACTTTTTTACACCACAATATACGAGAATAATTGACGGTCTGAAAAATGTTGGAACTATAAAGTTAAATATATCAGATATCTGCAATAAGTATTCATGTCTAAAATCACAAGTTTTAAATTAAAGAGTTGTATCATTTGTTTCTAGGCATGATCCGAGGAGTTCTTAGATTTTTAGTAGTTTTGAATATGTGATGGTTAAAAGTTATTTTATAATAGGTCCTATTCACACTCTCTTTTGATTACATGTTTATAAATCTTTTTTTCTCTTTTCTCTCACATTGTACTATTCTTGACCAATAATTTTTGTTACTCTTCAAACTATACTCATTCTGCTTTGTGAGTGAGGTTGGTGTTTGTAGTTTCTCAACTTCTAGTAGCAAATAACAAAAAATTGAATTCTCGGATTACAAGTATTTTGCAATAACTCACAGTTGTCTTGTTTCAAATTCAAATCATTAGAAATATGTTTGAGTAAGCTATCTTTTCTCTTTATAGCTGTATATTATAAACATCCATGGTTTTTACCACAAATCTAATATTCTGCCTTTAGTATGGTCCTATATTAAAACTTTTTGAACGGGGCTACCATGAATTGGAATTGGAAGTGGAATTTACCCAATTAAGCGAGCCTTTAAATGAGATAAATTTTTCTCAAAAAAATTGTGAAAGATCTTAGTTGCGATCAACGTCTCCATTTAGACTTTAGAGTATGTACTTGGAATTTCTAAAGGCAAGGTAAATTCAAGATTTACTTCCTGAAAAATTGAACCCTTAAATCATGCCAGATGGTTGACTTTGGCAATTAGATTGATGTGTCTATGGCCAAGTAGTTCTTACCCTCCAGAACTGCACAACAAGCTTTACCAGACCATTAAATACATTGTTGAAGTGTATGCAGCTAGTTGGTTTGAAATCAAAAGAAACAACAAGTTCCATAATCAGCAGCTATATGTCTTCAACATGATCCAGAGGATCAAACAGCAGTCTAAAGAAATCCAATACGTCGCCTTGAACAACCTAAAGTATAACGCTTTTGCCTTACTGCCTGAGAATATGCTGTATTCGATGATGAAATCGGAAGATGTGAATGTCAGGAAAACTGCATTAGAAAATTTTTTTATCTATTAGGTAAGATTTTATATGCATTTTAATGTTGGGAATATGACAATATGTGCTTGGTTTATTTCATTTCTTAAAATATTTAAAAAAATTCTGTAAATTATTTATTGAAAACTAAACACTAATAAAACAACTATTTCAATCAGAATTTGAAAGCCTGCTACAAAGAGTCTTAAGAGTATCCCATTCATCAATATTGATGCTAAACACTAGTCAGAATTAATCAAGCTATCTGAAAACACAATCTGTGAGCCTGCTCTCACAGAACAATTTCCAACCCAAATGCTTCAAGAAGCATTGGAGAAACGCTGGAGCTGCTGGATTTACCTTCATATCGACAGGGTGTTGAAAAGGCCATAAAACTGGTGTCTGAGGCTTCTCACACAGTTTATGGACTAGACATCAAAGATCAATTTGACACAGAAAATTATTTTTATCCAAGGAGAACTATCTTGGTGATTACTTAATATCCTGAGTTTAAATAGGCCACTGGACACGTTTCGATTATTTTGAAAGCATAGGACTGTTATGTGATATCTATAATTAAATAATATTATTACGTAAAGATCATGCAATGTTAATTTCACTTGCCCCGGAATCAACTGGATGTCAATAAAATTTAACACCTTTGAAATTATAAAAAAAATTGAGTTATTGTGAAACGTGATTTTCTTATTTTTGTGATTACTTTTTTTTTCTATAATTGAAATTATTAAGGTTCATTTTCGGAATATTAATTGGAAATATGCTAGTTATGAAATTAGTATGTCGTCATTGATATTATTAGAGGATTTTATCTTAAAAAACAAAAACTGCTAAAAAACTATTTTTTATTACGGATATGTTGTATGTGCTAAGATAGTATATTAGTATATGTATATGGTTATATATTATTTATATATATATATATATATAGATATATATAATTATATTAATATTATATATATATATATATACTATCAATATACTTATTTTAATATATATAATATATAATATATATATAAATAAATATATATTATAATTTAATATTAGTGTAAGGATTAATCGTCATCACGGTCGAATGGTCATATTTATTTCTCAATTGTCATTGTCATCGTCAATAATTTTTGTAATTCCACCTTTTTTTTTAACAAAATATAAGAACAAGTTCTTATGAGTGTAAAACTACATAAAAAACTTATAGTTTTAATTTATTAATTTTATTACATTGTAATTACACTTTTAATAGAGATATATATATTATATAAATTATATATATATTAGTAATCAGTTATATATTAGTTATATTAAATATTATATGTAAATAATATATTTGCTTATGGTATGTATGGAATTCGCAGTGCCTACATGGGTCCGTTCTGTTCGTTCTGCATTCATATCACAACATCACCATTCTAGGGAAATTTAGAGACACAACCTTTATCCACATATCATATACACATACTTATATAAACACCCCTCTTCTATCAGTGGTCTCAAAGTGGGGTACGCGTACCCGGGGTACGCAAAGTTGATACTTTAAGTTCTTTGAAGAAAATATAATAGTAAAGTAATAAATACCAAAATAAATAAGTAACTTGACATCAATACCTCAGCACACACCAACACAACATTGAACGAAATATAATATATATCACACTACTAATATAATATTTATATAGTTACACTCTATATACTTGTTAATAATAAAATATAAATATTATGATAATAATAATACTAATAGTTCTCATTAAGATAATATATCTAACGTTCTTTTTCCTTTACCCAAACCAGTGAAATTCCCCGGTCCGCGTAACGGACTATGATTCAAAAAGTCCGATATTTTAAATATTTTTTAAAAATCACTATTTGGTTAAATATTGTTTTCAAAATGAATATCTCGAATAAAAAAAGGTAAAAACGGGTTAAACCCCCCTCAACCTTACAGAAAAACCAATCTTACATATTTGGAATCAGTGGATAAAAACATTTCATTTACAAAAATGTAAAAAAACAAATTATAAATGAAAATACTCCGAACTAAAATACCTTCCCTCCAGAAAAATCAATTACATATTTTTATTCAAAGGCAAATTACTTATCTTAAAACTCATGTGAAAGAAAAAAAAAATAGGGGGCTCGAGGCCGACGGGGGACATAGGGGGGAGGGACGTTTTACCATACCCCGTAGGGGAAGGGCGGAGGGAACCCCGCGACACCCCATAATACCAAAGGCGGGGGTGTCCTGAGATCAGTCCGGGGGAGGGGAAAAAGTCCTTACCCTCTCGTTCCCCGAAAGGCCGAGAGACTCCCCGACTCCCTTGCCATTTTTTCTGGTTTTACCTTGGGGAGGAATTATTCCTGCTCGATAAGAATAACAATTAAAATGACGGTTTTCCTTACACCCGTGAAAGTCAGTATACGAGATGTCTCGTCAACAATTATCCTCTTTTCTCCCAACTGGAATATGATTGATTGAGAAAAGGAAATAATTAGTTAAATAATTTTAAATATAATTATAAACAAAAAATATTCATATTAATTTGGACTGGAGGCGGGAGGGAGCAGAAACAACAGAAAAGTTCCCGCAAATATCATTATTCAAATAAACTTAAGCATAATATATTATAAACTACCCCTCAAAAACTATTATAACCTCAAGTAAATCCTACAGTCATGAGTACCTTATATATGTATATATAATAGTTAATATATACTTACTAAAGGTACTATAAATATATTATTAATAAAAAATGCATCTGTCAATAGTATCCGGTATATAGTATTATATATATATATTATTATTATGTATATATTATATATTATATATATATATATATATATATATAATATGATTATTATTATATATATATATGCTACTCGCTAAAATTAACGCACACAAGGGTACGTGGCCAAGGAAGGGTAAGAAAGGTTGAAGAACGCTAAGACCCTTTATTGGACAGTGACAATAACATGGTGGTCCTCCCGTGACATTAGGTTTGGATGAGTGTGAGGCTAAGGGTGCAGCCAGTGAGGGGGTTATCGCGCGGGTTCGAAGGTTTGGCGTCTGGCAGACTTTACACAACAAATGTTGGTAACGTAACGTCGACGGAACTTACCGCCTTTGGAGGGTGTATGGGGTCTCTCTCGTTCAATACGTGTTGTATGTACTCCTCTCTTTGCCCGGGTTGACTGCCTGAGATAACCATCCTGGCATGTCTCGATGAGTGGGCGAATCTGTCTGGACAGTAGTTTTGATACCATACGTGTGTGCAGTGACCTGACCGCTGGGGTCCAGGAAGGGTCCGGAGGGAGGTTGCCAAGCTATGTTGGATCCGACGTTTCAAGGTATCCCACAACACAAATGTTCGATGGGTTGAGGTCCGAGAACTAGTATGCTGGCCACTCCAACCGGCCTTCTGAATAGTTGGGCCTGTGCTGTGCGCTCTCCTCGCATTGTCATGGCTATTAGGATGAAAAAGTCAACCCCGAATTTGTATGTGTGAAGCATGTGAGAGTGAGCGGCACATATGGTTCGAGTGCATGGGCGCCGGTGATGATACCTTACGTGCCTGTAAGGAGTGCCTCAAAGATATGTTGCCCCTAATGTCCGGTGGTCCCTCCGAATGGACCCGAGTGGATGTCGGTACGCACAGGTGAACACATCTTTCAACATCCGCTGGACCCTCCAATCCTTTCCAATTAAAAACACTCGCTCACGTGCTTACCTCTTTACTTCTTTTCCACTGGTTCTGCCACCTGCCATTTGCTACCTCTCTGAATTTGGCGGTCAGTACATGCTAGCCGCTGTGCTCAGACGTCGTCTGTCCTGGTATGCATAAAGTATCCTCCTAGCACAGGCCTGAGTCTCGGAAGCGATAACAGAGACACTCTTCTGTGCTCGTCCTCCGTAGAAGATCACCTGTTTGCCCCCTATCATACCGACCGTCCAAATGGATGTGTTATCTGGATATAATAGCCACGTAACTCGCCCTGGTTCGCTGACTGGTGCCATTGTATGCGTGTTGCGGTGGCTGTGGGCCCTCAGGCTATGGCAGGCCTCACTCGGAACGGCCCTTTAATATGTTACGCAGTCAAGTGCGTCCGTACGGATATACTTAGAATATTATTGCAACGTCGCCCTGTTGCCGGTAAAAGACGTTTTCCATTAAGTGCTTAGCCTTCACCGCACAGCTGTATCTGCGGATGTCACTTGCTGTTGTGTCGGTGTCTCGTATGAATGCGACCGCAGAGACGTTAATATAAAAACTCAGCTTTCACGGGTAGTGTCACGCGTATGCTCTTGGGATATCTACATATCTTGCCTCGACGGCCTGAACCTTGAGTACACTCGCCGTTCTTTCCTAATATGTAACCAGCTCTACATTTGCAAGTATATCCTATAGGGTGTTTCAGCAAGCAAAGGTGAGCGCAAGGATTGCTATTACATTCGTTAGTTCCATTCGGCTGTAATAATTTTAATCAATAATAATGCACTGATTATTGAGATAACAGTGATTGACGTCAACTATCCTTTCCGATGTTTATTCACGTGACGTCGCTTCGTATACGTGATATCGCTATATTCACCTTCTGTATCGTTTAATTAAACCACGTCATAAACTACTCACCCCAACCTCCCAGGTCTTGATAAACTAGTTATATAGGAGTTTATATAGTTTACCTAAATTATCGCCTATATATAGGTTGACGGTCATCGAGATAATACTATAGCTCTGAATATCTCTGCGGTGTTTGTTACATAAGTTACAACTTGAAATGCCCTGTTAAGTCTTTGTGTTGGTGGAGTTTATCGGTAGTATATGGGAGCTATCCCATATATTCCCTGCGTGCCCATTATTTACTACCCGCTCTTACCAGGTGAGGATGCTATGATATATTCTGAACGGAGTAAGATTGGAAATACGTCTTGATGATTAATACGCTAAGTTCTATTATGGTTAAATCGTTTACTTGATATAATCTCATTATAGTATATACTATATGGTGGTACTGAGTTTTGGGGCTTAGATAATAAATACTATGTCTTACCGTACTGTATTATATATATATTAAAAATAATGTATTACTTTTACTAATTTAAGACTAACTTTCGCTTGATGAAAGTGATCTCTTCGACTGTAACCGTAGGATCTTACTTCCCGTGCCCGACTCAGGGCGCCACCGGGATCTGCACGCCTATGCACATCGTATGATATATTTAGTCGCTCCCTAACAAAGTTGCGAACTGTGGTTTAATTGCCGTAAGTTATATATATATATATATATACTATTATAATATATATATATATATTATAATATTAATATATATTAATATATATATATATTATATATATATTTCTCTCACATATATAATTAATATATATAATATATAATATTAATATATTAAAATCTCAATATAATATTTATATAATTATATATATTATTAATATATTTATTATTATAAGCCTATATTTGGAGGATATTAACCGCTAGAAACTTGGTTTGCCACAAATGTATGTATTACTATATATCTTTAACTTCATATAATATATCAAGTTTATTCATTCGACGAACCTACTTATATTTTATATTGAGGTATATATATACCCTAGGATTTTGATACCCTATATTTTGCCCAACCCCCAATTTTGTCAACACCCTTCTAAGAAGATATAATAACCCCAGTTATATCCAAATAGTTACCCATTGGAAGGTTGCCTGCCAGGCCCAGAGATGGAATATATAATATGTGGCTTTGTGTTTCATAATAAGTGATTTTTTATAACACCTCATGCTCTCCTTTAATTGTACTTATAACAATACAAAGTTATAAATTTGAGCCTCTCACAAATATTATATTTCTTGCTTAGTGAATTTTTATTAACTATTCTCAAATCTCACAATCTTCTTCTATATTCTACCTCTCAATGTTTTAAAATACAAATTGTAATTTGTGTAAGTAAGTTAAAAACTTTACGAGCTGAAATTTCGCATCTACAGTTTTTTTTACTACATTGTACGAAATTTTTATTAAAAAACAATACACATTACTAGCTAAAAAGCATGGTGATAAAACTAGTTAAAATCCTAAATATAGGTGGTTATTTTTTATCAACTCGAATACTACATTCCAGTCACTTTACATTAATTTATAAGTCTTTTACTCTTTAGTCCATTGATAATTTTAACCAATTTATTATTTTAATTAATAGAATATTTGCACATACAATCTATCTCATTAGACCTTATATAAGCACGCCTTTTATAGTTTAATAAAACAGTAAATCAAGTAACGCATATGTGGCCTTAAGCCAAAGCAACGGAGTATGAGTAGTTTAGATTTTGGTTTTACTCTGCGCTTGCTCACTATAAATTTCTTTTATGTAACTCATTTTAGTATATTATGTCTTACTCTATTACGATATCAACTTGTAAAGCAAGTAAGAGACCAGCTAATAATGCGCAATAAAACAGCGTTGTGCATATGACAACAGAAGGATTAGTAGTGCTTTGTTATAGTACGCGTGTCTATGACTTAATTACAACAACTCATTAGATCTAGTTATTATCATTATTGCTTTTTCTGTTTATATTTTTTATTTATGGTGTTTCACTTTATGATTTTTTATTTATGATTATTTAGTTTATTATTATATTTTTATACTTATTTTTATTTTTATTATTTTTATTTATATATTTGGTTATTTATTTAATTGTTATTATTTTTTAATTTTTATTATTATTATGTTTGATTATTAATGGATTATTTTATTAGTATATATTTAATTAGCTTATTATATTATATTTACTATGTTATATTTTTCCAATGCTATTATTTAACACACACTATGCAACATATACACACATGTTACAGACCCACCCATAGATACTTACATCCATTCATAGACACTTACACTCTACCCTACTAGAGATTCAGTGCATCGCCCATAGAAACCATTACGCCTTACTACCCTGAAGCTTACATATACCCATTCGATCCCATTAATTAGATACACTGCATGTACACACTATAACACTCACCCTTTAGACCACTTACAACTTACACACTCCTGACTACACTCACTTACCACACACACTTACACGGACCTACTTAAATCATCACAACCAACCCCTGTTTAAAAATATTTCAAAGTAAGTTCATCTTCTGTCTGAAAATTTCGATCAAAGATTAAAAACTTTTCTATTGTTTAAATATAAACACGTTAAAACGCATAATTCTTACTTTTTCTATTTATAACTAAACATTTATTTCAAAGTTTCTTTAAAACTTCCATAATTAGGACCCAAATTTCTGACACAAAAGAATTTATTTATTAAAAACATGTACGGGCTTTATTGGCTTTTATAAATTTTTGTAAACATATAAAAAAGAAAAATGGTTTTCATACTTCCGTATCTCGGTAAACCCTCCTCAACCTTTTTAGGCACCAATTTTTCCAGTTTTATTGCCTCACCTTTTAAAAACAATTGCATTTTCTGCAAAATCGATACAGCATACAAAATATGCTCCAACTGGTTAAGTTTTCCAACAGAAATAAGTTGTTTACGGATATTCTTCGTTATTAATCTATTTTCATTTCACATGTTCTACAAAATTTTAGTTTCTTTTCTCAATAACATTTTTCTCCCACAGACCCAAAATATTTCTTTTCTTAAACTTGTTGAATATTAGGGTCTTCCATTTCTGGGTCACATATTTGAAGATCTAACTAAAATACTTATCGAAATTTTGCTTCCCTTCCATTCACACATCAGTTTCAAATTCATTTCATCCAACCCCCTTTAAAATAGATTCACTCTTTCGTATGAAAGAACTTATATTCAAATTATTGAGGTCCTATGTCATTTATAAATATATCTTTTGCAGGATTTAAAGCTTATTACATAGGGACCTCTCTTTCATAACTGAAACCGCTGACAAATCCAGAAGTACCAGCACTTAAAGACCACCTTTTTAAAGTAAACAATTCTATTTTGAAGTATAGTTTTTAAATTTATAAATTTCTTAATTTCGTTAATGGAGGCAGAATTTTAGAATCATTATTTATAAAGAACCTAAACACATTGCTGAATAAACATTCAGGATCAACTAGATGTATACAGTATGAACAAATAGTGCCCATTGCAGTAGATTCATTATCATTTTTGTATATATATAAATATATATATATATATATATATATATATATATATATATATATATATATATATATATATATATATATATATATATATATATATAGAGAAAGAAAGAGTATAGTATATATATATATAGTATATATATATATATATAGAGAGAGAAAGAGAGAGAGAGTGAGAACACACACACACACACACACATTCCCATTACACACACACACACACACACACACACACATATTACACACACACATTATTATTATTATGCTATTATTATTATTTACATATATACATTATTATTATTATTATTACATATTATTATTATTACATAGCAGAAAAGATATATATATATATATATTATATATATATAACATATATATATATATATATATATATATGAGTATTGAAGTGGCGCACGAAAAACGCGAAAGGTTTCAATGATAACGCGAAACGGTTAAACACCCAAATCTGAAATGGAACCAGCGATACCAG
>JABUQX010138075.1:10000-15349 GCA_015478945.1 Trachelipus rathkii | reverse complement strand
TCATACTATCTGTGGAGAATAAACGCATGACTCCACATGAACAAAAAGATGAAAGCAGATCGAGATACTGCCATTGATACATGTCCCCCATCCGAGGATGCTCAATCCATCCAGGTATGGCTATGTTATATACAGAATATAATTGATCAATCAATATGGTAAGGTAATTACTAAAAGCTCCTTTATTAAGAGTAGTATATTTTCCCAAAGAGAGTAAAATTATAACATTCCCTAATGTTCATTATTTACCTCTGAATAGATCAAATTTTGACTCTGTACGCGTGCATATAAAAGATGTAGAAGGAATTCCCTTCCCCTTTACAGACGGAGCATTGTTATGCAAAGTTCATATTAGAAAGAAACAGATGCAGTAATTACAGCATAATGGAATATATAAGAGGTGTAGTCAGATATATTTTTTTCATTCATTAACATACTCTCACAGTGTAAAGATAGTATAAGAAAGATACTCCTGTAATAATGGACGAAGGGGTATTCAGGGGAACAAAAATGCAGAGGGGGTATGGGCTTGGTGGATTTTTTGCCAAGCTATGGAGAGTGCAAGGCCTCTAGCTCAGGAAAGGCGGGAATATATAGGTAAAAAAGCTATAAGAACAGGTTTGCATACTATCAAATATTGCTACAGAAATAATCTCGTACAGCATAAAAAAGACGGTATAGCCGATGTCTTCGAGAGAGATGTTGGATGAGATAAGTTTAACATAAGACGGTTAAAATGTCAGGACAAGTTCGGAGGATCAAGAAGAATTGTCATAAAAGAAAAAGACTAGGCGGAAAAAACCTCTACAGAAAAAGTCATGATGTTATTTGCTATTTAATACTAACTGATAAAACTTTTTTACGATGTGTGGTATATAAGTAAGGTTTTCATGAAAATGTTCATTATACGGCCAGAGCTCGCACATGCAAGATGCATTTTCCTTCATCCTTCTAGTCCTGAAGTTGTGTAAAAAGACGTAAGTCTGATCATTCTCATGAACCCTACACAGTTGCTAGCGAGTTCAACTTTATGCCAGTATTAATCCTCTCCATTCAATTACCAATACAGATGTTACCTCTTAGAGTTTCAAGTATGCAGGCACTTCTATCAGTACTTAGATTCCCCTCTAATGTGATTTTATATGTAAAACCCGAATTGACAAAACGCTAGAGGGTACAGATCTTCCTACGGTGATGACCATATAGTATATTCAACAGAATCAAATTTCCTATATACATGTTCACCCAGGTTGAAGTCTATCTTAAAGCGAACTTCAACGGTGCATCAGCGGCTATATATATCCTTATAGAAGCTTATATTAGGAACATTTGCTTAAATTATTCAGACGCATGCTAAACAATCCATCCTCAAAACAGGTGGTTTTACAGGTTCAAAGATGACAGCCTGCACATATAGATAAAGCAGCTAAAGTCAATAAAAATCACTATGAATTTACGGTCGATTAAATGGCGATATCTTCTTTCAAGAAAGACTCATTCTACATTCTGTAGATACTAAACATGTTTATCACGGTTCAAATCCTAAATTTGCTCTTAAAATAAAAAGTAAGCCCACTGCTACAGCTGTATGTCCAGAACTGTTTTCAACTGTTGGAGGCTTATCTCCTATGTCAGAAAAGTGAATCTATCACCACAGCGTCATTTTGGAAATTGAAAATCCGCCTTGTTGAATCACCCCAGGCAAACTACCTATAAGAGAGTTGAAACCAAGATATTTAATTTCACTCAAGGATTATCGAGTATTAATATCCCTAACATTGTGAACGAATTACACAGAAAGTATAATAGGGATTGGGAACATGAACCTACATCCTGAACTTTATAAAAAGTCACCCGCTATAAATTCCCACCTTCGGACTTAGGACCCCGGCATCAGCTTTCATTCCGTTTATGGACTGCCTCCATGATCGTGATTATGAAATTATCACAACGAGACCTATCTCTTTTACTTCGACCTTTTCACGACTTAATAGCCAACACTGTATCATGTAATGATAGCGGGACAGGTTTAAATCTTGAAGAATACGCAAAGAATAGTAATTTATACGCCTATGATTTTACTGCAGACCTTTCAGCTTGTAACGCCTATCATTTAAACATTTTGAGAAAGGGTACCCTAGGACTAAGTCTCTCTTTTGGATCGAGTCTACAATCACCCATCACTTAGTGGTCTATCTTGAGCATCCTCAACTCATTGAAATGACAGAGTACGCAACGACTTTGAATATTAAAGATTAATTGGAAGAGAAATAAAAAATCGGTGTTTAAAATATGAACCTCGCTTTTTTAGGAGTGTTTGTATAACGAAATTAAACTCTGTAAGTTGGAGAAAGGATTACCGCCTTCATATTCAATACCACTGCCTGTCACATCACCTCAACAGGACATTGGATTTCCGTTTATAGAACAAAAAACGATACTGTTCACATAATTGATTCTTTTGAACTTAATATTTATATTGAATAATCATTATATTACCTTATTTTTAAAATATAATAAGTGTAAGCTGTGTAAAAACTATGTCATACCCTGTTCAACCCTTATATTCCAATTTATGTGAAGTCTATTTGGTATTTTTTTCATTATATGTTTTTTAAATAAAGTATGTTTTAATAAACTTGCTAAATATATTGATGTAAAAATTTGATGTCAATGATTTTTAGTTTGCTGATTATGGTAATAGAATGCTTAAATGAAAAAACGCGATTTTACTCCCTTAAAAACTACGTATATATAAAAAGGTTTTTAATATAATTTCGTTACAATTTTATTAAACATAAAATGCGTTAAATAAAATGTTTATATAACTATGTGTATTTTTCTTACATTAAAAGTTGAAGGTATTAAAACAAAAAATAGAATAGCACTAATAAAAAAAAGTATTTTAAAACAAATGAAAAAGTATAAAAGAAAATAGTTAATAAATATATGAGTATCAAAACAGGTAAAGCCAGAAAGGTTAAAAGGCAGTAAAGCAGAAAAGTTAAAGCAGTAAAGCAGAAGTAAAGCAGTAAAGCAGTAAAGAGAGAGTTAAAGCAGTAAAGCAGAGAGTTAAGCAGAAAGCAGAGAGTTAAAAGCAGTAAAGCATTACTAATCCCTGTGTAGGTAATAACACCTCTATTGATTTACTGATTTATACTGCTTTAAGTATGTAAGTATATGTTTCTTATAAAATGTCAGTACAATTGTCAGAAAAAAGAATGACTCAATATATTCGAAAAGAAATTCTTTGAAATAGTTTACATTGATATCAAAACTATGAAATATTTGCGGTACTGCGGACGGCACGCGGCGGGTACGCGGGATATGGCGCCTGCGGGCGCGCGCGGCGGCAAGGTTACGCTGAATATTGCGCCTGCGGCGCGCCGGCCTCCGCGGAGCGCCCTGAACCGCGACGGCGACTCTGAAAACGTTTGCGGTCACGTCTCAAAGGTGTAGCGTCTTTAGTAGATATATATTCATGCCCATGCTATAAGTTAGAAAATCTAACTACATAGTAGGAAGATTCTAGCAGATTGTAATATACACCATTCGATTCCCTCATACCTTATAACATAGGGATAGACACCCATATTCAGCTATTCTAGCTCAGGGGCAGGCCTAGGAAAGGCTTGAAAAAAAGTTGCACTCAGTTTGGCGAGTATGTGGCACGTCACGTTGGCCACTCATTGGCACTCCAATTGGCACTCGATTGGCACTCACTTGCACTCCATTGGCATCATTGGCACTTCACTTTGGCCCTCTCCTGGGCACTCCACCACTATGGCACTACATAGAATACTCATAGAACACTAATAGAACATCACCTAATCACTTCCACGGTGATTGCCTCTACAGTTGCCGGCCTCAACGTTTGTGGCCATTCCAAAACAAATTAAATGGCTGAGGGGCAAAATTCCAAAATTTGTTACCGTAGGATTAAACAAAAAGGGTTGGGCTGAAAGAAACTTAGGGACTGCCTAAAAATTTAGGGATGGCGCTAAAAAATTAGGTAGTCACAAAAGTGACCCATGAAGACCAAAGGTTGTCGTGTGTTTTGTACGTCGGTGAATAAGTACTGTAAATGTAAGTGCAAGATCTAGCGTGCAGTAGTAAGTGTTATTAGTGAATTGTGTGGATAAAGTGTTTTAAGGGTGTGGTCATCTTTTGTGTTCGGTGTTGGTGCAATGGGTTGATCGTATTTCCTTCTCACTGTGTGGTGGTGTGTGCGTGTGTGTGTGTTCTAGTTAGGATAGATCCATACATACGCTTCAAGTCAGGAACGAAATATGTGACGTGGGCCACGAGTGGGTAAAAAAATAGCGTGGGCCAAAAATGACCCATGGTTATATGCAAGGTTCAAGGCCTAAATATCATGTTCTGTTCACACACGTTAAAGACATCCCAAAAAAAAGGGTGCTATGAGCCCCTAACAGGCTCTCCTTATCTTAAGGACAATAAATACCGCTGGGTCAAATTGACCCATGAAGACAAAAAATTACCCGCTCGGTCAAAATGACCATTGGTAGTGCAAGCTTTGGCAGCAAAGGTGGAAGGTACCAAAAAGTTATAATACATCAAATAATATAGTACTGACAAATTTACGCTGGCAAAAATCTCGACGCTTTCCGAAAAAATTAGGGTAGTAAAGCTATTATCAGATGGGGGCATACGTACGACGAGGCTTCGCCTCCGTCTGCGCAAACCCTTCTTCGAAGGGTTTGCAAAAATTAGGGTTGCCCGAAAAAATTCAGGGGTGCCAGGAAAATTAGGAGCTGCCAAAAAAATTAGGCGGCCAAAAAATTAGGGGTTCTCAAAAAATATAGGGTTGCCGAATAAACTACGTGGGCAAAAATTAGGACCCATGGAGACGTAAGGTGTTCGAAAAAAAGGTAATAATAGTCCAAAAGGTAAGGCCCAAAAAGGTGAAAGGGTCAGTAAAAAATTTGGGCTCAAAAAAGGTAACGAAGCCCAAAAAGGTAAAGGTCGAAACAAAGGTCAAAGGCAGGTAAGAAAAATTGGCGCTCAAAAAGGTCCAATTTTTTGTGTCCCAATTATGCTCTACTACATACTTATAGCCCTCTACTATATATAATATATATTATAAATATATATAATATATATATATATATATATATATATATAAATATATATATATAATATATATATATATATATATTATAATATATATATATATATATATATATAATATATATATATATATATATATATATATATATATATATATATATATGGGGGAACAGTTTCATAAGTCGCAGTCTGACAATTTTAAAGTTTTCGCTGACCGAAATGTACTCAATTATCTCTTCAGCGATAACTGAAACCTAT
>JABUQX010138075.1:0-2500 GCA_015478945.1 Trachelipus rathkii | reverse complement strand
ATAATTATAATAATAATATATTAATAATAATAATAATAATAATAATAATAATAATAATAATAATAATAATAATAATAATAATAATAATAATAATAATAATAATAATAATAATAATAATAATAACAATAATAATAATAATAATAATAATAATAATAATAATAATAATAATAATAATAATAATAATAATAATAAAAATAATAATAATAATAATTGTGTATTATTATTATTATTATTAATCCAATAATGTTTGTAGTATGTCAATATTATTAAAGTTCCTATGTATTATTATTATTATTATTATTATTATTATTATTTTCAGTGTGTGTGTGTGTGTGTGTATTAATAATGTGTAGTACTAGTAATAAAAATGTTATGATTATCTTGTGTGTGTGTGTGTGTATGTGTGTGTATTGCTGATTGATGTATATAATAATATATATATAAATATATATATATATATATATATATATATATATATATATATATATATATATATATGATATATGTAGCAACTATGTGTGAACATACAAATCTAAATATAGAGACATATATATATACTGCAAGATACATATATGCTTAAATATAAATAAAAATAGCAACAATAAAAAAACTTATATGTATATGTATATAATATCAAAAACAACAATTTTGACCAGCAATAACTTATATATGTATATGTAACTAGTAACATATATGTATGCTATACTATATATATATATGTAGCAAATATAGCAATAATATATATAACCATATATCACTGTATATAACCAACTAATATATATATATATATATATATATATATATATATAACTATATATATATATATATATAACTCTTATATAAAAAACATACTACTTGTATATATATATATATATATAACATATATATACTATATATATACTTATCCCAAAAAAGCAATGTTATTTGATGATTAAACCTCTGCTAAATGAGATACAAAAAAATTTACTTTACAATCTCCATAGCTTTTAATGTATAAAATAATTTTATAATCGCTCGTCCCTCTAAATTTTGGTTTTTGACGTTGGTGGTTATTTAACACGGAGGCATATAAATATATATATATATATATATATATATATATGCTATAACTATATATATATATATATATATATATATATATAACATATATATATATTATATATAACTATATATATATATATATAACAAATAAAAGTAAACCTCAATTTATATATTTATATATATATATATATATATATATATATATATATATACTATATCTAACTGTGTATATAAAAATATATAATAAATATATATATATATATACATATTTTTTTATATGTTGTTTTTTTATATGACGGCATATATGTATATATTGGTAAAATAAATGAATGTTTATCCTGGTCACTGGAATAATTTTATAGGCTAAGTACGAATATCAATAGTACAAATATTCCTTTCACAGTTAAAATATTCAATTTTTTTTAATATTTTGAACAATGGTGTGGGCATAAATGCAGAGGAAGAATTCATTTTATTTATTCAACATTTATATTGATGAAAAATATGGCAAAGAATTAGAAAAGTTTATGAATATTTGTTCCTCAACTTAAACCATTTTAGCATTTTTATGTGAAGAAATCAAAACTATGGCCTTAGCAAACAGCAATCTCGTTCCTCAATCAAACTTGTGGTGGTGAAGCATTTCAATTTACTGATAAATTTGCCTTAAAATGATATCCAGGTAGAATTGCAGGTATAATCAGAAGTTTCCAGAGTCACAATGTAATATTGTTATTATTATAAACAATCTCTTCCTTGAGCTTTGACAACATAAATTTTTGGATGAAACAGAACGTAGAGATACAGACTCATTTACAATTCTAGAGCTCATCAAACTCATTTTGCATTATATTTAAAGTTTATAAATTTGTTATTTAAATAAATTAGAACCAGGATTTACTTTACTTTCTAAAAATAAATAAATGATCTTCTTCTTCTTCTTCTTCTTCTTCTTCTTCTTCTTCTTCTTCTTCTTCTTCTTCTTCTTCTTCTTCTTCTTCTTCTTCTTCTGCTTTTTCTTCTTCTTCTTCTTCTTCTTCTTCTTCTTCTTCTTCTTCTTCTTCTTCTTCTTCTTCTTCTTCTTCTTCTTCTTCTTCTTCTTCTTCTTCTTCTTCTTCTTCTTCTTTTTCTTTAATCATCTTCATCATCTTCTTCTTCTTCTTCTTCTTCTTCTTCTTCTTCTTCTTCTTCTTCTTCTTCTTCTTCTTCTTCTTCTTCTTCTTCTTCTTCTTCTTCTTCTTCTTCTTCTTCTTCTTCTTCTTCTTCTTCTTCTTCTTCTTCTTCTTCTTCTTCTTCTTCTTCTTCTTCTTCTTCTTCTTCTTCGTCTTCTTCTTCTTCTTCTTCTTCTTCTTCTTCTATATATATATATATATATATATATATATATATATATATAGATAAATAGGGAAACTCTGTAGCAGATGTTATATATATATATATATATATATATATATATATA
>JABUQX010138074.1:7500-12448 GCA_015478945.1 Trachelipus rathkii | reverse complement strand
ACCGACTATCATGCATCGTTTCCACATGCCCAAAAATCTATTTTCCTTATTCTCTCAATTTACCCCTTTCTTCACACCAGCACCACACAGCGTTCATCCATCATTTTTTCAATTCTTCGCTGCACACCTTAACAAGCCCCTAAGATGTCCATCTGAACACATCTGAACTTTAAGCACTATACTTCTTATTCCAGACCATAGTCTCACTACTATACGAACTAACACAGAACAACATGCCTTCAGTGTTAAGACCTAGCACAATCTCAAGACTACAGTACCGCTTTACATTCGACCACCGATTGAAATTTTTACACCAGAGGCCACCCTTTCATGCCATTTCATCTAAATCCAATTATTATTTTATTCATTGATTATATTATTATTATGGATTATATTATTATTATAACTTGTTATGATACTGATTTATTAACAGTAACAAAACTGTTCTATCATTATTGTTTTCCTTTCTATTTATTTACTATTAATTTTTTCATTAATCTCATTTCTATTATACATTTTGTTATCATAACCATCTAGTTAAATTCTTTTTGTTCCTTCGCGTCTGTTCGCTCCCTTTCTATCATTGCTAACGACCCACATTTCAGTAGTCCACCCAATATGGTGCGGAATGTGTTAAGCAAGCCAATGGAGGAGTTGTGCGTTTTAGCAAGACATTAAAGGATAGAGTACGCTTATATACTAAATTAATATTTTAGACTTATGACCTTTTTACTATTAATATATCATAACTATTTTTATTATATAGTTTTATATAGACTCATATATATCATATATATATTATCACTTTATATATATATAGCTTATACCCATACTTTATATCAATATATATATATAATATTACTATACTAATTATAACTTCATATCTACATATACTATTATGAGTAAGTATATATGAGGGATATATGGTGTAGTATATTGTTATATTTTTATATTGGAAGAATCAATCTATATTTGTGCCATCATTCCGTATTTTCGATGTTCTTCCTGAGTATTCACCCCTTCTATTGTGATTTTTTTTTAGCTCTTTTCATTTATTATGCATTCTTCATCTGATTATTTTCGACATCCTATTTGTAAATTTTAACATTTGTAATTTTCATGTTTTAGTACATTTCCTTATATTTCATTCAAAGACAAGCTTCTTGGAAACAATTGCTAATTTATATACCATTCTTTTTCCCTCAAAGCAACCTCGCTTAACCAATGCCAACAAAATGTTAACCTAATTTAGCCGTTAATAATTAACCCTACCTAACGAAACCAAAAAAATAACTTTTATATCTAAAAAAATTTCCTTACATTAGAACCAGTTAGATGTTCGTCCTCAAAAAGGACCTGTCGGCTTAGACCTAGAATTTCTTATCCTCAAGTAACTCCTCTTGTACTCGTACATTATACTTTCAACTTTATTATATACCTTACTCAAAACTTCTTCATTATATCTTTTTTACAGTAATATACCGTATATCTCAGTATAGTACGTCAATACATATCTATTAAGTAACCTCGAATAGTAGATTCAGTCCGCTAAATAGTATATATATATATATATATATATATATACTATATTATACTTTATTATTACTTATTTATTTATAGTATTTAGTAGTATTTAATTAATATCATATATAAGTGTAACAAATTTCATTCCATAGTATTCCTTTACTACACACCATCTCCATTTTCCCGTTGTCCTAAATATTGATTCTAGCTATAGGCATACAAACAAATCGATCGTCACCTACTCTTAAACACCTCACGAGTCACAATACCGCACTTACGATAAATTTTGTTTTATCTTTTCTGCATGACCCATGCCCTCATATTAATTCACTCTCTCCAAAAAGTCTCAGAGCTTATTTTTAATTTAAATCCTTCACTACCACTATGCCATTAAGTGATAAGCAGGATAATTCAACTTATTCTACTTCAATTCTTCCATATCCCACGTACTACCCATATATATTATATTCCTATATATATTTTACTAATATAAGATATATATATCATATTTGTAATATATTTAACCTATATAATTGCATTCTGGGATACTATACTATATATATAACATACCTAACATGAGTTCATAGTTCACTATATATTGGAGAAACGTAATTGGTCATTATATATATTAAATATTTATACTATAATATAATATCCATAATCTATACTATACGTAATTTTTTTGACATCACTATAGTACTATAGGTTGAGAAAAAAGCTTTCGGTCTTTGTTTCTTTTGGCTTTACTTTGGTCGTTGTTTTAGTTCACAGTTGTTTTAACCCTTTAAAATAAATTCTCTTAATTTATTTTTTATATATAGCCTTATATCTGTATCACGTATATAAGTTTTTGAGTGAATAAAAGATTCTAGATATTAAGCGGACCTCAAATAACATTCATACAATTAAATTTTAAGCAAATAATTATGTTATCTTCCACTATTTCTCTGACAGCAGTTTTAGGCATTAATTTTCAAGATTGGGTCCTAGGAAAAATTTGCTTTATTTACCCATTGATACTATATACTATGTACTATACTATATATAGTAGTAATATATATATATATATTTATATAATCACTAACATTATATATACTACTATACTCTGCCTAATATTAAATAATATACACTATATTATCACCTATTACTTATATAAATAGCTATATTTCATATATTTATATACATATACGTTTAAAATAAATCTAGTCTACTGTACATATAATAATTACTTAATATAATAATAGAACTACTATATAGCTAAAAGCAATGTATATATATCTTTTCATATTATATATTATTTATTACTTACAATATCATATATATTATACTTTACTAAAATATATATATGTAGTATAATGATAATATATATACTATTATGTATGTAAACATATTACTAATATATATTCACTATAAGTATATAGGATCTAGACTACGTATAATACTTATACCTGAAATAATACTAGTAATCACATAACCTTACTGTCTAATATATTTCATAATACCTAAAGTTTCTATAATTTACCTTTCTCTAAGTCATCTCTAGTAACGTACATCATTACCTTTAGTTTATATATTATATCATGTTATATTATATAATACATAAGTATATAATATATATATATATATATATATATATATAGTAATAAATAATTAATAACTATATATATAATATTCTAGGTGTTTACCTTGAGAATTATGTTTGTTAATTCAAAACTTCCGAAACTCCGTCGCTTCTCTCTGTACATTTCATTCATTGAGCGGAAATGATAACAAAAATGAGCTACGCCTTATCGAGACCTTAAAAAGCTCTTCGTTGTTAGGAACAGGCCTAATAGCCGATGGTTCCCCTCTACCTCACAAGTCTTTTCATTTACTCACTTTTTTTGCAATTTATTAAAAGTCAGACTCCAACTTTGTGCTTACTCCTCTCTCCCTCCTCTTGTATCTACTGTCGTAGAATAGGTGATATACTGCTGCTGTTTTACCTTCTGCTAAAGCTGAACTGTTTGCTCAAACATTTCCTTCTAATTCCACTCTAGACGGCTTCGGAGCTATTCCTCCTCTTCGCCTCCTCCAACTCATTAAAGTTATTTCTGCATTATCTGAGTTTAACGCAAAGAAAGCGGAGAGTGTTGAAGTTATCCCTCTAGTGGCCCTCAAAACTTGGACTTTTGAGCTTGCATCCTGCCTTGGTATAAATGAACTTCACTTGCCAACCTGCTAGAAGAGTGCATTCATCCTGCATGTGCTGAAGAAGCGAAACCTCAGTCAATAATCCTACTATCGTCCTATCGCTTTAACTTCTGGTTTTCCTAAAGTTTTCGAATCAATTCTTATCAAGAAGATTTAGAAATATCCTAAAGCTTCTAATCTTAACTTTGATTGCCAGTATGGCTTCTGATGATCTTTTTTCCTTTCTCTCCGACTCTTGGTCCTCTTTACTCCGCATTTCGATGAATTATTTTCTGTGGTGCTAGACACATCGAAGGCTTTCTATAAACTCTGGCACAAGGCTTTATTTTCTAAACTTCCCACTTTCGGTAATAAAACTTCTTTTTTTTAACTTTCCCTTGTCTCCCGTTCCATTCGTTATATGGCTGCTATCGTAAGTAGTCACCATTTATCCTATAAAACTATCCAAATAGTGGAGTTTCTCAGAATTCTCTTTTATTCCCAACTCTTTCATTTTCTATTTTTTATCAGTGATCTATTTGTTACTGTTTCTCCTCTTCACTCTTAGGCTGATAGCTCCACCACTCATCATTACTCTTCCAATTTGAAAGACGACTCATTCAACAGAAAATAAATGATGCTAGGAGGGCAGCCTTGAAGCAACAAACATCTAATTTTTCTCGTACCAATAGTTGTGCTAAAGACACCATTGTTGTTTTCGATGCCTTAGTAACTCAGCTTCTTCATCTACTTACATGACATAATCTTCCACACAACTATAATATCTTCTTTGAAAATACATCTCTAACCTTCTTCTGTTCTTAATATTCTAGATATTTTCTTTCCTCGTGAACTTTCGTAGAAGGATCACATTACGTTCTTTCTAACAAGTTTCTAGAAAATTGGGTGTTCAGAGACGGTTTCTCACCACCTCAGTTAATGGTTCTGCAATCTGTATAGGGGAATTGATAGCCCTTGTATGGAGTATAAACCATATTTCTGCAGAGGTTCCACACACATATTGTTCTCCTTAATAAAGTGTATTTCTCCTACTCTCACTAACTCTCTCCAAACTCTCCTACTCTCACCAACTCTCTCCAAACTCTACTACTCTCACCAACTCTCTCCAAACTCTCCTACTCTCACTAACTCTCTCCAAACTCTCCTACTCTCACTAACTCTCTCCAAACTCTCCTACTCTCACTAACTCTCTCCAAACTCTCCTACTCTCACTAACTCTCTCCAAACTCTC
>JABUQX010138072.1:20000-22768 GCA_015478945.1 Trachelipus rathkii | reverse complement strand
TATATATATATATATATATTATAAGCTCTTTGCTTCAGAAGCTAAGATAACTTGCCATTTATTTCAGAAACTTTCATGATGACGCCAGCACTTTTAAGGCTAAGAGTTAAAATAAGAAGAAGAAAAAACAATTGAAACTGCACCACGCACACACGCACACATACATTCGTGCACACACAAACGCACGTTCACTTGGCACTTTTTTGTATAGGAACAAAGGTGCATTGACCTCATTTGCTGCATAGGAAAATTCTCCTATAAAATTTCTTTCTCTCTCTCTCTCTCTCTCTCTCTCTCTCTCTCTCTCTTCTTCTTCTTCTTCTTCTTCTTCTTCTTCTTCTTTCTTTTTTCTTTTTTTTCTTCTTCTTCTTCTTTCTTCTTCTTCTCTTCTTCTTTTTCTTCTTCTTTCTTCTTCTTTCTTCTTTCTTTCTTTTTCTTCTTCTTCTTCTTCTTTCTTCTTTTGTTGTTGTTGTTTTTGCTTGGTTGTCTTCTTCTTCTTCTTCTTCTTCTTCTTCTTCTTCTTCTTCTTCTTCTTCTTCTTCTTCTTCGTATTGTTGTTGTTGTTTCTTCTTCTTCTTCTTCTTCTTCTTCTTCTTCTTCTTCTTCTTCTTCTTCTTCTTCTTCTTCTTCTTCTTCTTCTTTATTTTCCTTTCTTGTTATTCATATTATTTTATATGCAATATATTTTATGTAATTTAACGTTCATTCTCTTTTATTTTCACTAAGTAAAACTTATTTTGATTTCACAAATTTATAAATTTTCAATAAATTATCTCTGTAATATTTATTTATTCATTTATTTATTTATTTATTTATTTATTTATTTATTTATTCATTTATTCATTTATTTATTCCTAGAAAGGCGCTTGCAATCAAGCAGTCAACTTTTTTGTTTTTCTTTTTTTCTCTTTCTCTCTCCCTCTCTCTCTCTTTGTATTTTGAAGGTGACTTTGAAACTTTGAATACTTTCTATACAAAATTACACATCTGTTTAAGGCGGAAGCGAGAATATATATATATATATATATATATATATATATATATATATTTAAATATATTATATATATATATAGATATATATATATATATATATATATATATATATATATATAAGAAGAGTTATATTACCATATAGGTATATATATATATATATATATATATATATATATTATATATATATATATATATATATATATATATATATATATAAATATATATATATATATATATATATATATATATATATATATATATATATATATATATATATATATATATATATATATATATATATATACAAAGTAGCCTATATTGTGTATTTCAATGAATAACCAACTAATTGCCAGTAAAGTAGCTAGAAATAATTTGTATATATAAATAGTATTGAGCAAGACACACTCCCTCAAAACTTAATCTCACACAAAGTAAGATTCAGCAGTCTTTGAAAATTTTTTTATCTAATGAATTTTATTTGCAATGCAGTTTGAGTTTGAAGCGGGGTTTTCCCTATCAAGAAATGATTCATTCTATGAAAACAAGTCATCAATACATGAATAAGAACGATAATGTAAAAATGTTTTCAAAAATGTTATAAAAACTTCCTAGTAGAAAATACTTTCTAGTTCTGAGTTACAGATTTTAAAGGAACACGATTTTCATTTGTCTTTGATTCTTAGAATAAATATTTGATACGAAAATTCACTTGAATTTTCTTGTTTACGGAGTAACTTTCCTTGAATTCTTTGACCTGAGAAAGTATTTGCAATATATATATATATATATATATATATATATAATATATATATATATCAGAAATATATATATATGTTATATATATATATATATATATATATATATATATATATATATATATATATATATATATATATATATATATCAGAAATTGAGAGTCTTAGGTACTATATATATATATATATATATAAAGATATATATATATGTATAGTTAATAGGGTAAAATATATATATATATATATATATATATATATATATATATATATATATATATATATATATATATATATATATATATATATATATATATATATATATATATATATATTTATATTAACGATACAAATTCTCTGTGAAAACTATAAAGCATTTATTTTATTTAAAAAAAAATTAAGTCCATCAAAAATTAGTCCTAATTTTTCCAATTGAAATATTTTTTTGTAATAAAAATTTAAAAAATCCTATTTTAGTAAAGTCCAATGGAAACACTACAAATGGTTTTAAATATTTTTACCCAATAAATATTTCGTTAGTTGAAGCTTTTGAATTGGAGCTTAAAGGTGATGTTTATCGATTTTTTGACCCGCGATCTGTAACAAATTTTAAAATTGAGTTTCCTCTCCCAAAAGATTGAAAATCTTTGATTCATAACAAACTATTCTGTTTTTTTTTATCATTATGTAATGGTATTTGAAGAAGCAAATGCTGATGCTATGATTATTTATTATTACTTCTACAGATCAACAGTGATAAGTTAAAATCGTATTTATATATTATGAAAGGTATCATATATATATATATATTAAAATCACTTATTTCTTCCGTTTTAACACTAGATGTTTGAACACTACTAGTTAAGTGTCATTTTAATAGTGAAACTGTAACGAAACTCATCTAACAACTTTGCTGTAGAATATTTAAAGAGGCATCAGCAACACTCGAAAAGATATTGTATGTAACCAATGTTACGAGGATAAAGTTGAGATTCTGAATTTTTTGGAAAAAAATTACTGAAT
>JABUQX010138072.1:10000-15000 GCA_015478945.1 Trachelipus rathkii | reverse complement strand
TAGGGATAAATCAAAGTACACTAGGGTTAGGTAGATAGATTAGAGTAGATAAGATGAGAGCCACCGTAGAAGGAAATTAACAAGTGGATTGAGAACAAGATAATTATAGAGTCAGATAGATTAAGCATTAGGAGTAGAATTATAGAATGAGGAGGAATGTAGAGATAGAAGCTATGGCTAGACATGAGGAATATGGTTGATAGAAGTAGTGTAGAGATTAGAATGGGGGGTTTGTTATGATAGATAGAATGAGGAATAGATTATGGTGGATATGAGGTAGATACGAATCGACTCATTATAGAGATCCTAATAATGTGATAAACCTAACCATTGGTGAGTTGCGATTAGTTGAAATGTGCATATTAATTCGTCGCGAACAATGATATGCTGTTTAGGTCCTGTGCAACTATGTTAGAGAAAGGTACGAATAATTTGCTGACTGCGACGATATGATATTACTCAGGATTTTAAAATGAGGTCAATATATAAAATATTATAAAACAAATTGGTTATAGAATGTGAACTTTAATGAACGTGTGCTGCCGTCTTATTCGTACTTTTCGTCTGGGTTATCAGAATGGTGTACGCATGTTTCCACACTTGTTATTCTTATTATTCTCTCACAAACTTCAGTGCCATTCAGTATTATAACCAGAGAATAACCTTCATTATTTTAATCCCCCAGTAGTCTTTTGGGCGGAGGAATTAGAAGGTATCTAGTGATAAAATTGGCAAAAAAATTTGGTCGGTGGAAAATTTGATAGGCATAGAATAAGCTCTGGATACATAATTGGATGGAAAATTATGGCGGTGAGGTAGTATAAATTTTCGGGTAAAGACTGATATATATATATATTATATATATATATATAAATAAGAAAGAAATATTTATCTCTATTGTAATATAAAATTTGTATGTAAAAATTGTAAATTTAAATGTAAAATATAATCATCACACATTTATATATATATATAAATAGATATATATTAATATATATATATATATTATTATATATATATTATATATCATATAATATATATATATTATATATATATATAATATATATAAATATATATATAATTATATACTATAAAGATTGTATATATAATTAGGTATCTCAGTATATCCTCATAAGATATACATTATGAGTCATCAGGATTAGTATCATATATAATTCGATAGAATATCTGTTATACGAAATCAGTTTATGTATCGTAGTTTTAATTACTATGATTTATATACCGTGAGTGATACTATTATATGAAACTAAATTTACCTATATATAATATGTGAGTATATTATCTAGAGTAGTATAATTATACCTCAGGTTATCGGAGTCTATAGTAATCATTAAGAATTGATATACTTATATATATAATATTGTATCGTTTAGTATATATAAGGTATCTAGGTATATAATACTCTCGGGCTTTACTTTATACTATTGATATAGTTTAATATCGAGAATAATAAAACAATAATCCGATTTACTCGATTACCCCATATATTATTGTTACTCATATCCGGATAAGAGAAGCCTTAATATATATGAAATACAAAGAATAGAAGGATATTACAGAGTTAGAGAAAAATAATTACATTTTACAAGTTAAATAATAATATAATATTCTTTGAGCTTTCGTTCCTGAAGCCTGGTAAACCTCTCTTTTTCAGAAAAATAAGTAATATATATATTATAAAACTAACTTTTAAAAAAGTAAAAAAAATTTTATAAATTTGGTTATATACTATTTTTTTTATTCGTATAAATAATTAATGGTTTAAAAAATAATGAAAAAGAGTTATTATTAAACTCACCATTTGTATTTAATATTGTTCATTTTTTTTTATAGTTAATAATCACCTAATTTTGAGTTTATATTTGAAATATATTATTATTATAGAATTGTAATTGTAATGGCAGGAAAGGATTTCAAATTTCTAATTTTAGCATAAATTTGCTTTAATATATGATTATAATAATATAGATTAATGTACATGCTAAAATAGGTGTCCATTTGGTAATGTTTAAATTATGAATATAATACAACTATTAGGGAATAGAGCGATGTAGTGGCGGACTGGGAAGAATGTCATTTGATTTGTCGTGTAGAAAATAGCGTCATTATGTGATTGTGTAAATAAAAACACGGGGCGTGTAAGAACTAAGATGTATGGTATATAAGTATCAGCCAATGCTAAAGGGAAGGTTAGATATACAATCCTTTATGCAGGATTTTTGAAACTAATACACTTGGAGAGAGTTCCGCAATAATTGAGGATGAATAATGGGTTTTGATAGTAAAATGATTAATAGATATATGATATGTTTTATAGGATATTTATTTTTTAATAGAGGGATAAATGATATAATGAGTAAAGTTTTTGAGGAAAAATATTATACTATAATAAGTAGGTTGAGAGGAATATATTATGTGATAGGTTAGATAGGAATAAAGGAAAGATATGTATAAGGTGAGATATGAGATTAGTATAGGGGGAAATTAACTATAGGGATATATACGGAGTTGTTGGTTTAAACCTGTAGAGGATTATATATATAAATTTAGATAGTGATTATATCTATTTGCTTACTTTTTATAATGAGCCTTATGGATGATAGTGGATATAAGATAGTATATAGAAAGTGAGTATTTTTTATTGGAATACGTAGGAGGTTTAAAAAATAGATTTGAGTTATTTCAGGCTTAGAAATGCGATTATTAAGGAGGGAAGTAATAGCATATTATAATATTATGCGGATAAAGTCACGGTAATAGATAAATTAATACTAATATATAAAGTTATAGTGCTTTACAATGAATTTTCATAGATACGAAGAACATTCTGTGTAGTAGGAGGAGAAGAAGAACCGAGTCTGGCATATGTGGTAGAGACAGGGAGGGAATGGGTTGTTGGATGTAGGTTTGTCGTCACTCGGATAATGGAGAGAGAAAGATAAGATGAAATGTGAGAATGAATTTGGCTCAGGAGAGATGTTTTGGACTCAAGTATGACTTTCGGTTTTAAGGGATAGAAGGGGAGATATTGGCTAAGGAACGGTAAGGTTTGTTACTTGAATATCGATGCATTTGCGGATTTTTTTACAATACGAGAAGTAGAAGTGCCAAGTATATTATATAAGGTTTATTGCATAAGAATTGATAAGTGTAATGGTCTGTAATAAGATTACATAGGTATGAAAGAATTACTCGATCAGTTAGTTTATGGCTATTATCGGAGCTTATATATATATGAATATCATAGCTTTGATAGGATATACGGGCAACAGGAGAAATCGAAGTGATACCTGGCGAAAAGTGAAGCATACATTCATAATATTTCTCGGATCATAGATTATTGGTGACCCCGACCTTGATGTGTACATAAGGAACAAGGTATGACCCAGTTAATTGAAAACACCAGAAAAAGAGAAAGTGTTGGATTGATAGTATTTAAAGTTGGGCAGAGAAGTCACTGAAGGGGAGATGTGGTAGTTATCTCGATAAGTTCCATGAAAAAGTCTGACAAGAAAAGGGGATTGACTAATGTATAGACAGTACAACTTAAGTCAAATCTTATATATGGAACAATCTCTAATTCAGAAGGACGTGAGGAGATATGGTTCAGCGAGATTTGAGAGAATACCAAAATAATCAAAAAAAAATAAATTTAGTGGCTAGCAGAGAAGACACTGGGTAAAGGATGGGTAGGTTTAACGGAAGGAAAAAGACACAAGATTAGCTCTACATAGAGATTCCAAGCTAAACTGAAGAAGGGAAAGCCAAACATAAAAACCATTTAATAGATCAAACACAATGGACAGATAGGTAGTGAAAGGAAATTGAGAAAGATTAACTCCCTCCCTTTTCTGGACTCTATTTATTAAAAAAAAACAGGCAATAAATTTTTCAATACGATGTGGTTGTACTATATATATGAAGAATACATAAATCATTCATGGGAGACAGTGGCTACACAGACAAGGTAAACTTCTTTCAACACGAACATATACCTATGTAGGTAAGAAAATCGCTATTAACATGTAGAATGAGTATGATAAAGAAAGAGTTTAATAAACAACACATTGTAATAGTCTAGAGGACGAACACTGATGACAAGACGGGGCGATAAGACGAATTATGGAAGATGTGAGGCAAAAAGGAAGAGGAATTTGATTTTAGACTGGACAAAATCCGGTTATTTGATGGTATCAAAGTGAAGAAAAGCATACATGTCAATATCAAGGATAAGCAAAAGGGGAAGTTTGGTGAGATCAAAACCAGCAACAGGAAATAAATGGAATAACTTCAGAGAATTGTATTCAAATGTTGGAATGAGCGGTGGGGTTTATGGAATGGAAAGATATAGTCGACAGGAGGGGAGGAAGATATTATGGAATAGGAGGAAGACTCTAGCAGTAACAATGAAGAAAGATTCAAAGATGGGATTATATATATAAACTAACAAAGTAGGGATGAGAGAAATTGAAAAGAGTTTCTGAAATTGTTCTATAGGTGTTGGAACCGAGAGCAATACCAGAAGGGAGGGGAAGTCAATCAGTTAGTCAATAAGTTATATAAGGAAAAAAGATACATGGGGGTTGTAACAACTACCAGGGTGGTAACATTCTTGTGAACATCTTGACATAAAGGAATACTAGAGAAAAGAAAACGCTAGAGAATTGATTAGTAAAAACCCAGACCTGGGGGAATAGCAGCACGTTATGATAGAAAGAACAGAAGCCACGACGATTCTTCTTGTCGCCTTGCAGAAATATTGTTAGAAAAGGTATTGGCGGAATATTTAATAAACGACATATGTGCTTTCATAGTTCTAAGAAAATCTTTTGATTCAGTGCCTAGGAAGGACTTATGGAGTGGGAGAGTGCTAGAGAGAGAATATGCAGGGGATAAAAAGTTGAGAGGAGCTCCTGGAAAGTTTGTATAAGATAATAAATTGTAATGTAAGAATAGAAGTATGAGAATAAGGTAATGCG
>JABUQX010138072.1:0-5000 GCA_015478945.1 Trachelipus rathkii | reverse complement strand
CAAAAAATTGAAGCCACCTCAACTGTAAATTAACCTAATGAAAGCATGCATAAATAAATAATTACATAAATGATACGTTTTATTTTAAACATGTTAACAAAATATAGCGCCAAAGGTAAAAAAAATATTTTTAAAAATATTAGTATATGTGAGAAGAAAAATTTAATATCATTTTAAAAGGCATAAAGTTTTATATATCAACAATGCTTAACTAAATTTATTATTAATATAATATATTATATATATATATATATAATAATTATACTATAATAAATATTATAATATTTATATATATATAATATATTTATATATATATTAAATATAATATATATATATATATATAATATATATATTATAATATAATAATATAATATTATAATATAATATATATTAATATATAAATATAATATATTAATTATATATATTAATATATATATATATAATTATAATATAATATATTATAATAATATAATATATATATATATAATTGAACCGTATTTGTATATACTATATTTGAGCCTTTTGTTGCCAAACTCTTCTATAGCAGTAATATTATTAAAATATAAATAAATTAATCGCCATAATAAAGGGCGCTTTTCTAATTACTATATCAAAGTCATCCATACTTTAGCTAAAGATTTTGGTTATAGGGTTTTTTCTAAAATTATAGATGCAAAATCACTGGTGCCGCAACACCGTGAATCGAATCTATTCTGTTGGTCTTCAAATTCTGAATATATGCAATCGAGATAAAACTCGAAAGCCAAAAATTATAATCTAACTTTATTATGAAATTTTTTGAATTTAATAATGTCCCTCTCAATGGAATATCTAATATGCATATTACATGCGAGAGAGAGTGATAGAACAACATCCGGAAGTATATTCTCAATGAGTTCTGAATCATTTAATAGATTTAAAATTCTCATGCATTATCATAATATCTTTATATATTATATACTAATAGTATATACATAATGATGACATAATTATCCATAAAGTACTATACTCTATAAGCAATTCGTGAACGAAAAAGAGTCTCAAGAAATATTTACTATGAGTAAATCTATAATATAAATAAGGGCTACTTCTCAATAAATAATAGATTATGACTAAAAATAACTATATAGGTAAGATTATACGATATGTATACAGTTTATATCTATTAAAGAAGTTAGCCTGAGGATGGATATAATCATTTTCATCATTTTTTATATTGTTAATAATAATATTATAAACTTAGCATAATATATATATAATTGTTAATAATAATTTACTTACATAATATACGAAGATGCGATGTAGATATAATATATTATAGTATGCGCAAATATAATATATGTTAACGATAAATTCTGTGAAATCATGCTATCACTGGGGGATACAAGTCTCACGTCCATGTACCGTGTATATAATTTCCGATTTGTAGATGTGTCCAGGTTTCTTTAATATCGATAGTTACAAGGAACAACACTCTTCCTTGAGCTATACACAAAGTCTTCAAATTAACTCATTTCTTCTTTTGCTTATTCTTGGAATTCGAGATAAAATGTGTGCAGAGGAAACTTTTCTCTAGTTTCAAAAAAGATATATAATTGAGTTTCATCTTTGTGTTTCTTTCATATTATAGTGTCATAAGAATTTTGAAATTATTAAATCTCCATTCGTAATAATATAAATAATGAATGCTAGACGTGTAAATCTATGTGAATTATTAAATGATGTACCTCTCCTTTAGCAGTTGAATGAAATTGAAGGTATTTATTTTTCAGGAAAATAAATATAGTTAAGGGGCAAATTCACATTTGCGTAATATCTGACGACACGGAGATAACAAAATCAATGGAGTATTTTATATACATCATTAAATATTTTTAGTATATATATCGTGGTAAAAAGATTTAGTTCTCTTACAAATTAGAGTCATTTATTAATAATATAATATATATATATATTTAATATATTATATAAAATTAATATATATTAATATTATATATATATATAATATATATTATATATATATATATCACTGCGAGTTCCCTTGTTCCACCTTAAATTAGAGAAGCCGTAGCTCAAACATTAAACACCGGAAATGCCGAGGCAGCATGATTCATTTCTCATTGCATATAAATAAGTAGTAGCGGGAGCAAAAACCTGCTTACCAATTAGACTTAAACTGTGTGGAGGAAGTGTGGTTCTAAATAGATAATAATAATAAAAATCGAGAAAATTGAGTGAGAGATAGAGATAGAAGTAAAGACTTAAACGTATAATATATGATAACATAGTGATGACAACCACATTAGATTATGTGGAGTGGGGTCGGAAGGATGCACAAATCCCACCTATGTAGTATGGGGTTTTTATCACTTATTATATCGCATAATTTTCTACTTCTAGAACATCTTAGGAACATATCATCACATGAACAAGAATCAATGAAATCAATACCTAAAATACCAATAATATATATATTTAATATATATATATATCATATATATATATATATATACGTTATATAATATATATATGTAATAGGCTTGAGTACCTTCCAGTGCCTCTACTATATACGACAGGATCTATATGTGATTTCAAATCCTCCGCGTTATTAACAGTTGGAGTTTTAATTCTTAACCTTAGGGGTGAGGTCAGTGTAAATTTAAAGTCTCGACTTGCGAATAACACGGATTTAGCTGATATTATATAGGTATTTTGGAGTAGCCGTAGGGTCCTTATTAAAAGGTTGTCGATTTTCCTGGTTTAGTATTCCCTACCGTTAGTCTACATCCCCCGTGGTAATAAGAGAGAAGAAACTATGGACATCAATAGAGAACGGCTCTAAAAGACTAGGTTTCAAAATCGCATGGAAAATTTAAAATATTAATCGATAATCAAAAGTGTATCACCGACAATCTAATCTATTGAAACTATAGGACATTTAAAATATTATATATATTATATATATATGTATAGAAATTAGAACTATACTTAAAAAGAAATAGGTGTTAATATATATTATAATACTTGTTCCGAACTTTATCATCGCAGTAGATAAGGTACGTATTAAAAGGATACATGAGACATATTGAATGAAAGATATTGTAGGTGTAAGACAGAGACCGAAAACTAACCCTTTTACCTACAATAATAAGATTGAATTCGTAAAGGTCAGTCACTGTATCGAGTGTCAATATTGGTTATATATAATAATTATCGTATTATATTTAAATCTCTTAGCTTAAAGTATTTAACTTCAATGTTGATACCAATATGGTGCACTTTCGATCCAATAATTGTTATTCGTGCTTGATCTCTAAAAAGGAGTACTATTATTTTAAGAGAAAGAAGTTGGCAAGAATTGGCAGTAAGGAGCAGGAGAGCATGCCTGGCTGATGTAACGGATAAAGCTCAAAATATTTCCTTTGGGTCTCGACGATTTTCATAATCCAAGAGAGCGTTGAGTCGGGCTAAGCAATGAGTTTTGTGTGTAATCATCCTAATAGCATGTTGATGCCATGACTCATTAAACACAATATACCTACACTAACGATTCTATCTGCTATACAAAAGAACTTGTATGGTAGTGTAATGAAATTTCCAGTGAAAATTCACACTAACTTACGTAAAATTCTAGTGAAGGAGACACACTCAGGTTGATGTTTAATTCTTTCATATAAAGATGTCGGGAAAAAATAGAAGTAACGTTTTATATATAAGAAAATATTTATAAGTGAAAAACTAAAGTCCCAAAATGATTCAGTACAGGTAATTTATAATCGTAACATGAGTCAAATATATGTTGTATACGACAAATTTGCAAAAATAAATAAAAAAAAAATCTGGATTAAATGGGTTAAACTTTTTTGAACTCGAATCCAAACATAAAGCTTAACTTATGATAAAACCTTAACAACTTAAACTTAGACTATTAAACTTAAGTAGTACCTTAAACCATAACCCTAAATACAAAACGCCTGCGGCGAGGCTTATGCGGAGAAATTATTTGATGCCGTGTACGTCATTATACACATTGATACCTGTCGAATTATATTTCCCTGGATAGATCATTTAGTATGAGTTTAGTCCCCATTAATTAAGAAAAGATAAGGTTTGAGTTTGTATGATTAGAAGATTGTTTCGATATATTTATGTGAAGAATTTGTAGAGTAAACTGAAGAATGATTAGGAAATTTAGGTTTCTTGATGGCTTATTTAATATAGATACTAACGAAAAATTAACGTTTATCCACTCACAATTAATGGTAAATAGTACGAGAATGTAAAAGACATTAGAAGTCGTGTTCATTCAACTTTCACTTGTTCTACGTATCTGCTACGGTCCACTCAGTTGGTAGACAGACGTTCTTCATTCTTTTTCACACCCCCCCTACCACGGAATTTTAGAAGGCGAATTAATAACACCAATTGAACACACCACCTAACAACTAGAAACGCCGTAAAGGATTAAGAAACGTCCATAATAGATCGCGAAAACATAACAAAACCTTAAAGATTTATAGAGGGTCGTTAAAAGGAAGAGAAAAATATGAAAGAAAGTAATAAAACAATGCCTCCTCATCGTGACATCAAACCTATTCCGAAAAGTCTTCAACGAAGAGCACATGAAAGCCACAGAAAACACAAAAGAACAACAGAGCACTACAGAGAGCTCAAGAAGCACAGAGGAAGACACACAGAAAAAAAGACACAGCCATAAAGCACAGAACGCACCCAAAGCACAACAAAAGATTTACACCAGAATGCAGAAAATGGGACATAAAAAGAAGACCAAAAGGGTCAGAAATAAAATATGTAGGGATAAAAGCGACTAACAAGCCCCTTTCACTATTACGCAATCCAGTCCGTCATTAAGATAAAAAATCAGATTTTGAAGATTCAATTACTAACGTGTTTCACTCATATATTCATTCAAAAACTATCCCCTAGAAATATTAAAAAGTAGAGAGTAGAAAGGTAAAAGAATGAAGGAGTGAGTTGGA
>JABUQX010138071.1:0-14607 GCA_015478945.1 Trachelipus rathkii | reverse complement strand
ATATATATATATATATATATATATATATATATATATATATATATATATATATATATATATATATATATCAAACATTTTAAACAAACCATCAATATAAAGGCTATTTCTTCCCAACTAACTTTTTCCTTTCACATGTAAAAGTCTCTTACACCACTAAATTCCTGAACCAATTTTATTAAAGCCATATCTTCCTCTATACTCCATTTTTTGTCAGTAACTGAATATATATATATATATATATATATATATATATATATATATATATATATATATATATATATATATATATATATATATATATATATATATATATATAATGGAGATCCCCATCCCTAGTTATTGGATGGCTCCATTTTTGTTTTTTTTGTTTCTATAGAGTATCCTCTGTTATCCATCCTATTGGATGGATACTCATATAAATATACAATGTGTTTATGTAGATGCATTCATTTATCTTTTACTTATGATCTCCTGCAGCCTCTAGATCAGTTGTCACTAATTCTTTATATTTCTTAGAATAGCCTCGAGATCAGTTGCCACTAATTCTTTATATTTCTTAGATCTCTGAATATTTTTCTTAAAATATAATATATCTTCTGAAATAATATAATTTGTGAAAGTATTAGCAAGGTGTTGCTCCAGTATTATACCTAAGGAAGCGGCCAAGCCACTGATACAAATTAACAAGGTGATCATGTGGAATATTGGTATTTAATATCTTACCTCATTGATATTCCTGCCAAAGTGATTAATATGAATACATAACGTATAAATCCTTTGTGTTAAGACACTTTGTTCTTATAGCACTGTGGTGTGCAGATTATAAGATCTGCAAGCACTTAACACTCCCTTTAGGAACATCCCCTCGCTATTTGCCAGCGTAGCTGTGCAAGGGTATGTACCTAAAACCATTAACTATAAACGAAAGAAGAAGATATTAACAATCCTGTTCTTCTTCTTTCAGGGTTCTATTGTAGGATTCTATTGCTGGATTCTATTTCAGGGTTCTACTTCAGGGTTCTATTTTGGGCTGTAACTTTCATCAGTTCTCATTCATTGTTCTAAGCCAGGACCCTTAAGTTCCAATTCTAAGTTTTGATGGTCGTTCATCTGAGTTGGAATTCAATCAAGAAACTCACTTGGTCGTCGAAAATACCCTGGATAGGAGATATTATCATATCCGATCTTCTACTTGTGAACAGTGTCCAACTAAGTTAAGTGAGAGATGATTGGATTATAGCTGAGTACATCATCATTCATAAACACGACATCACATTTATGTTCAGTATTAGGAATAATTTGGTTTTTAGTATTTCAACTCGAAGCAGTTCCTCAGTTATACAGTAATTCAGTTGGTCGTCAGTTTTACCTCTAATCATATTATCGAGTAAACTTCGATCTTTGTCTTCTTCATCTTCGAGGGTCAATTAGACCTAAATTTCTGACTACTCAGTTTGTAGTCCACCCTATTTACCACCTCTTAGATATTAAATTAAATTTATAACTTAATCTTCTTTTCTTGATCCCCCCCTTTTGTTTATTAACCATCTTTGGGGTCATTGTCGTTGTATTAAAGGATTGCTTCACTCACGATCGACTAAGCAAGGAGATTGGGCATAGTTGGACGAACAGCCATGGGGTCTCTTTAGTTTACCCCTCCTTAGGAGAAAGACTTGACGGCTCTGCTGTCCGGCAAATAACATCGATCTCTCCAGATTCTTCCTCGCAGATTTAGGACTGTTGAAATAGAGAACAAGGTGAGAGTCCCCTTTCTTTCTATTCTTTATTTAAATAATCATTTGTTTGCCGCTACTACGTGGAACAACGGTAAAACGACGAGTCACATGGCAGGTCATTGGAGTTGAGTCCTAGTTCGGATCTAGGTAGAAATCTAAGAGAGTTCCCTCCTTGAAAAGGGATATGCCCGTGAGTGTGAAATTTTTGTTTAAAAAAAAAAAAAAAAAAAAAAAAATTAGATTAACAGCCTTGGAGCCGCTGAAGTCACAGAATAGTTGTGCGATAAAATTTTTCATTTTCTTCGATTATCTCTTAAGCACTTCTATCTCACTATATCCCCACTCACAGCATTATATATATATATATATATATATATATATACTCTTTATATATAGCATATAACTTATATATATATATATACTATATATATATGTAACTTATGTTAAACCAGCAACAATATATATATATATATATATATATATATATATATATATATACTCTAATAATCATCATTGTGGCAAATCCGACACAGCAAACTTCTCAACTGACATGGATAGCGAGGCGGAGGTTTTCTAGGCCTCCCGTTAGTTCGTTGGTGAAGCCCCAACGTGTTACACTCGCCACCCGGTGCAGCTATCACTAAGGTTCGACCTGATATATTATCGGACTTTGCTCGTTATCCCGCGGTGACTATGCTCCCTTTTGAAACCAACCCTTGGCAGACAACCCTGTTTCCGACCCTTCTCGTTTTCCCGACTCTGCTTCTTGCGGGACTGAAGCACTTCTCCTTGAAACGTAATGAAAATACTCTAGCAAAAAGCAAACTGATAGAAAACTGCCTCAATGAAGCATCACCTTTCCTCCGGATTCATAAATTTGAAGAATATTCACAAAAGGGTGATAGCAGCCACAATAATCATGGTAGTTTGGAGTCAACTATGAATGTAAATTGTAACAAACTCCACTTCTAACACTAATATATCAAATAATAATGAAAAGAAGAGTTCTCATAATTTAGTTAACACAGCAGATTTAAATGTTATTTCTAACACAAACTCTCATAGCAAATATAAAATTATTTCAAATGTTCTTAGTAATAATAGATTTCATATTGTATTCAGCAAAAAGGGTAATTTATATAAAAGCACAAAAAGGGAATTTCCGCTCAAATCTATTTCAGTGGAGACTGATAAAAATTCTTGTTTCCGCTAACTCATGCCCAAGCTCTCATGGCATTTTGAGCAATACTATAAATGTAATTCACAAAATGGAGCCAAATTCTAAATCGACTCACCTCTAGGTTCCTAATTATTTAAATGTTCCTCATATATTAGAAAAGAGCGAATATCAAACTGCTAACATGAGCACCACCGCTCAAAACATATATGGCTTGAAAAAGATTATTTAAATGTTCCCTCTGACACCACCTCTCATGGTACATTAGCGGCAGCTATAAATCTCTCAAAACGCTAACCCGTTCTCTTTCAACTCTTTGAACACTACTGAAGATGATGTGTTGCCATCAGAGAGTACTAATGATAAAAATTTTGGAGATACAAATGATACTAAAGTGTTCCCAACTCTCTCATTTCTCATTGTAAGCAAAATGCAGCTATGAAAGTAATCACAAATCAAACACACTAGATAGGATGCAAAATGTTTCTGGTTTCCATTTCAGATCTGAATTCATAGCGGATGACAGTGTATTAGCACCAGAAGGTATAGATGAGGATGATTTTAATGGTTCTTCGGGAGAAACTATAGGTTTTTTAAATAATATTACTAATAACTATGCTTTTCTTAACAGGGTTTCTCCCACTCAAGACTCTCAACACATTCCCACGGAACATGTACCTTTTGTTGTAAATGATACTTTTAACCCAATTTCTAAATTTTAAATCATGTAATTTTAATAATACATTTTATAATTTTAAGAACGTAACAAACCAATATAATTTTGAGAATGAAAGTAGGAACAGTATGAATAATTAAGAAAGTCACAAAGGCAATGTAAAGCAGATTGAAATAAGTATTGAAGACACCGGAAATACAGAAAGTAGTAGTGGAAATGACACAAATCAAAAATCCACTATACCACAGCTCTCACACCCAATGAGGGACAATCCTATTGCCCATGTTAGTAATAAGATGTGGAATAGGACCCCTTCTGAACCTAAAGACACAATATCTCACATGCAAAGTAGTAGTAATTTATATGATATAAGTCAGGTTGAAACCTATATAGCACAAAATGCCACAGAGGTAGGAGGTAATGAGGAAATTAAGACAGATATAAGGTATGATAGCAGGAAAATTAGTAGTGGTAGTACCACAATCATTTTTGGAAATCATATAGCTCACGCGAATATAGAGCATTGGGAAAGTGATAGATTGAACAAGGCATATGACAAAATAGGCATGACGGATGCCAAAGTAAAAAGCAGTGAGGGAATATTAATTTCTAATAGTAAAAAGAGGCAAAGTACTTGTGATAAAAACACGCAAAACAATATAATAAATAGGAATGAATATGAAAACCGCACTTTCAATATATACAGACAAAACAGAATAGTTGAGAGAAATGACGGAATAAGTAGAAGGAATGCTTACACATACACTAGAAATGGTGATATAAAGTACTCTAAAAATAATAGAGAATTGAATGAAAAAACTGTTCATAATAATTTAGATAGGGATAACTTTTTAAATAAAAATAGCTTAATGGGACATACTTTTTCCAACTCTAAGCATGGTTTTCATAAATCTTCCTCTTGTTTTAATAATATTTTACCTTTTGAATTTCATGATAGTACAAATTCCTTTCCAAATTTAGTAAACAATTTTAATCTATCTCCTCCATTAACTTCCTTCAATGAATTTGATTTTCGACCTTTTAATGTCTCGCAACATTTAAATCATAGTTTTTCTCAGGGCACTCCCCCTTCTTCTCAAAAAGATTTCTCAGACACTATATTATCTTTTAATGAAGCAACGTTACCCAATTCCTTTTTAGCTTCTCATACTCTCGATTCTGAGCATTATGAATCAATCCCCAGGCCATCTCAGGATGTATTTTTAGAACCTCAACCTAAACCTCAACCATCATTTAACTTATCTCCTGTTGAAAATCACACACCCATAACTACTCAAAGTACACAGCACATATAATATCATTCTCCTCTCTATCCCAAGGAATCGCAACACTTCTGTAATTTCACTCTTGAACATAATATAGGTTCAAACTCTCTTCCACAAATAGTAACGCTTTCTTCTTCTTTCACAAACAACACCGCTATACCAATAGATGTAAACGCAAATTCTCAACCTTTAATTGGTCCTGCATATTTTTTAGACACTAATATAACATTTAATAACTACACATTACCCAATAAACGCCTCCTTTTAGATACAGGAAGTAATTAGTCCCTCGCAAAACGATCTTTTATATTAGAATTAGAAAACAAATTTGCTATAAATATACCACTCACGAAAACGCCTATCACTTTGAAATCTATCACAGGGGATGTCTTTGATTAAATAGAGACAACAATCTTATATATTCACATACGCAACACCGTTTTATCAGTAAATTTTATTATAATAGATGATTCTTTATGTGGATTTAAAGCAGACTTACTTTTGGGAACTAATTTTCTTACACAGCCAAATGTTAGATTTGAAGCACATAAAAATTCTCTCTCTATTGTGTCAGATATCGGGTACGTTTCAATGCCACTTATTCCAATATACCCACAAAGACAATTCTATTCTGCCACAATCATAAATCACAAAGCATCTTTACCTCTTTATCCAAATGAAACAAGCTTTGTAAATAACTTAATGATTGATACTGACACAAAAGTATGGGCTATCTATTATAGAAAATGTTACTCTTGAACCTTACTCTAAAACCACTTTATCTGTAAATGCGCTTTCACCAACAAACACCCCCCCTCCGGACTCCCTCATTTTAAGTTCTGAAAACTCTTTTCATAACTATCTCTTCATTGGTAGTGTTTTGAGTTTTGTTAATAAAGGTCACGTTCTTTTGGACATTATAAATGAAAAAAACAGAGGCAGCAAAGAGTAGTTATATGAACAACAAAAAACACTCACCCTATGTAGAAAGCTCCCAAAACATAGAGATGGTCAACTTCTTAAAAAACAATAAACAGAAAGAAACAGATACTTTTCTTAGTAGTTACAAATCGGTAACTAATGGAAAAAGCTTATATATTTAAACGTATTGATAAGATGAATAATTTACAAAGTACGTGGCGAATTAGAGTCCTAAGACACAGTTCTCAAGGAATTCCTTTGGCTTGAGTCCTCGTAACTAATTAGTCCTGTCCCTTTTTATTTACTTCAGAGAGAATCCATAAAACCCGATTGACCGTCTCTGTCCTTTCCCTTTTCCTAAATCCGTTATACATAAAACCCTAGACAATCTTATTTAACCACCCTTGTGAAGTCAGTCAAAGCTTATATATTCTGAAAGAATATATAAAAGAATATAATACGAACGCACATTAAAGGAATAAAACTAAATAATAAATAAGAATAATGAATCACATATCACAACACTTCACTATCGCACTTGCCCGCCGTTACAAAACACAAACTAAAGAACTAAACAAAAAATGCAGGTAATCCTCTTCTTATTCCATCCACAAACCCAAGCTCCAAATATCTTCTTCTTTCTCATCTTCTTCTGCCAAGACATTAAAATAGAAAACACAAAAACTCATCAATCTTATACCATTCTCTCTCCTCTCTTTCTCTTTCACTGTTGCACAAATCTCCTAAACACACAAACTGAAAAAAACACAAAACACTCCCAAACACTGAACACACAGCAGCCCACAAACACACTAAACACCCAAACACTTCAACACCTAATACACTTTATAATTGTTGTATTTCTTTGATTTCTCATTTTGTTCAGTCTTCCTATTCCTCTTATTCTCCACCCTACACTTAAACTCATTTTTTTTTGTCCAACTTCCTATATCCTTAAAACATTCAGCCACTCTTTTAGCACTCTCCGGAGTAATCAACACAACTCCTCCATCACTCACACAAACCTCTTCCTTACTGTCACACTCTTCTATTCCACCATCCTCATTTTTAGTTCCCACATGACTTTCCCTTTCACCACCACCTCCATCACAATCCATCTCCACATCCACGGTAGGACCTGTATCGACTATTAGTAACACTTCCGCGTACTCTTCCTCTAACTTCTTACTCTCACACTCACCATCATCCACCTCATTATCTTCAAATATCGACTCCTCACTACTAGTACTCGTTCCCACAGATATTCCTCTTCCCATTCCTATCCATGCTTTTGCTGCCTCACTCTTTTACGTAATTCACCAACCTCTTTCCCCTACCCACTCCATCTTTAATTCCAATCCACATTACTCAGCGGATACACCCTTTTCTCCACACTATCACTCTCATCCACCGAACACAACTTCTCCCCCCTCTCTGATACCCTATATACATCACAAGATCTCCACAAATGTTTTTCCGAATGACAAAAATCACACCTCTTCAGATTCCCAAATCTATCCCACTTCCTCCGATAACCAACACCAGTCATTCCAGATTCCACATAAACATCTCTCTCACCTGTTACTGTTGATACCTCATTTCTCTCCACCAAATACACCTTCTTTCTCTCCCTTTCTTCATTCCCCCTAGTATTCCTCTCATCCTCCTTCCATTGCTCTCGATTCTCACCACCTGAACACTTTTTATCCTTTCTCTCATTGCATGCATTCTTGGAACACAAATACGCAAAGTGATATTCTGACCGACAGATTATACACTTTCGTACATTCCCATAAACATCTTTCGCATTTAACCTTTTTCCATCTTTCCACTCTCCTCTCATACCATACCTGAGCCCATCACCTCTTGCACATTTATGGTGCAACCTGTACTGGGGCGATAAATAACTTTTGGCGCATCTTCTTTGAGAGTTATTTTAAACTTCGTTAGCGGACAGACTGGGACCTCGTCGTCCTCTAAAGCTATGATATCCTTGTATTCCATTAGAAGATTTAACAGATCTTCCAGTTGATTTGGGTCTGTTAAAGTTGCACATTCATCTTCCTCATTTTTGAATGACTCCTGAATTATGTTTTGTGTCTTCAGTAGTGTGGGAGTAGAGGCCTTGTCTTTAGAGCTGGTGGCTAAATTAACTTGCGAAGTTTCAAAAGGAGTTTCAAGAGTGAAAAGAGGATTAGCTATTGTTAAAAAGTTGTTTGTTTGCAATGTGTGATGTGCTGCAGACATATTTATTGATGAGTTTTTGTGTTTTCTATTTTAAGGGTGATGTCTTGGCAGAAGAAGGAAAAAAAGAAGATGAGGAAGAAGAAGAAATTTGGAGCTTGGATTTGTGGATGGAATAAGAAGAGGATTACCTGCGTTTTTTGTTTAGTTTTTTAGTTTGAATATTTACCTCAACCTAGAAAAGGTCATCTCAGACAATATACACAACCTTATTTTGACAATTCAAAACATCTGGGAAATGGCCAAAACCCATAACACTCCTTTAAATCTGTATTCATATGACATCATACTCGAACTCATCCGTAACAGTAGTCAAACCCTGCACCACCAGCCCATACTCCCCCTTACTCGCGAAACTTTCTACCAATTTCTAACTTTCTCCTGGTCATATATTCTAGGAAATAACCATTATCTGCTATCCACAATCTTTCCCTTTTCAGAAGAAACACCCTATCAAGCTTACAACATAATTCCATTTCCAACTATTTTCAAAGAGACTTATTCTAGAATCATATTACATAACCCTTATCCTTATTATTTCAATTTACATTTAGCAAAATCCGTGATCAGGTATCACATGTGAATCAAATACTTTTAAGAATATATTTGTAGGAGAGTAATGCGAATTATGTCTGTTTTCCCTCAAACCTCTTTTTGCCTCTGTAATAAGCATCAATGTGCATATTCTCCGACCATCCTCTGCAAACTGTACCCCCTCATTGCAACTACTGTGCCCACTATATAATTTATAACAACCTAAGTCAGGAAACACACTCTAATCTCTTTCCACTTCTCACTATAATAGCCTCCATTTCTTGTCAAAGAGACATGTGAGGTAAGCACCTGGTGGCACATTACCTCATAAAGTGTACCTTGGTATCCGAAAAGCTGTTCTTTGGTATCCTCCATGCTCTCTACAGACCAACTGGATCTCTAGGAGACCCTGACTTTCCTGTGAGCAGTGGGTATCCCATGATTTCCCTTCCAATATAACCTCATATCCTCCAATTTGAGTGAAAGCTATACATCTATATTGGATGCCTCATTGGAACACATCAACAAACTCTACAAGCAGAATTAATAAACATTCATTCTTTTTCCATATCCAGTTCTCTATTGTTTTGTTATATACTCCAACATAATTTGACATCTACTATGTTTATTTTTAATGATTCACTAAATAAAATTCTTGGCATTCAGTGGGCACTAATATTCAGTACCGTCGTTCAACGAGCTCCATTCCTGAACCTAGCTTAAACTTTTGAAATAACAATCCCATATATTGAACACATAACAAGTTATCTGCAGTAGGCATAGTAATTAACTTTTTTGTGGGAGTAACAGGGCTTTCTTTCCCCAGATTTTCATCACCAAGCTCAGTATAAACCAAATTATATTTGATTTTTCTAAATCATCAATTTTAAGGCCTGAAACCACAAGGTAGAGAAAGTTGTCTTTCGTTTTCTTCTTTTTTTCTTTGTATGGACCCCTTAAGGGAGGTTCTCAAACACCCCATATTTATTTGACTTCCATTCTGGGTTGAAGATAAAAATATAAGAAGCTGTAAGTTTGTAACAGGCAGTTCTTGATGCTCCTTCTTCAGATCAGTTATATCCCTGTATTTAAATACCACCATTTATTTTACTCACTTGGTTTCCCTTTTTCTTTTTTTAAAAACATCTTAATTTAAGCAAGATAATGTAAACAATTGTTCAGTGAGGACTTTCAGACGGTTCTCTTATATATATCTTCTCTATATATATATATCTTTTACCTTATATATATATACTACCTTATATATATATATATACATATACTATATAACCTATATATATATATATTTTTATATATATATACCTTAACTAACATATATATATATATATATATATATATAACATATACCTATATATACTATATATATATATATAAAGGGATGGAATAACAGGTGGTTTTAGGGTGGCGGGAGAAAAATAGAATGGTAGGAAGGTGGAACTGAGTTTCTAGGAGAGAGGAGGTATGTGTGTAAGTAATACTTTCTTAAACACAAGTATCCATAAGTATACTAGAGTTGGTGTGTTGGTGTAGATGGTTCAGAAGTGAAAAGTATGATTGATTTGAGTGTTGGTGAAGAAGGAGATGTTGAATATGTGTTGAATGTTAAAGCTGACAGGGTTTTGCAGGAGAATGGATTATCTGAAGGATATTATGTTTATGTGAGATAGGATTTAGTGGGGGGCTGGATAGGAGGAAGGTGATACAAAGAAGTAGGTAAAGTAATTTAGAAGTTAAGTGAGGCTAGACAAACAAGGATGTGTAAGGCTTTCTAACTATTAAAACAGTTGATGAACAAGTTGATACTAGAAGGTGACTCAATCTTTAGGGGCAAATGAAGGAAGCAATTGTTACAGGGCAAAAGAAGTATAATGAATGTGCTAAGTAGGAGAATGTTTACAGTAAATGGTGGAATGAAGAGGTGATAAGCGGGTATATAAGAAACGTGGTTGAATGTACTAAGCAAATGATGAAGACTCAAAGAAAGATGCTTGGAAATATAAAGAAAAATCATTTAAATAGCTGTAATTGATGAAAGCAAAGAGGTAAATATGAATAATTTCGGCGCTCAACATTGACTTTTTAGGATTAGGAAATCTTCTGGAAGGAAGCGCGAAAGGTTAGAATGAGAATAAAGGGAATCTGCTTAGAATAATGAATAGGGATGGTGCTTTTGTAGGTGATGGATGAAGTAGGTGTGAGAGTGTGGAAAGAACACTTCGAGGAAATCTGCACAATATTAACAGTAATGAAGGGTTGATGAGAGTAGATGTGTGTGGGTTTGATGGTGCAGAAAGAATAGGTATTTTTAGGTTATAAGGTTATATTAAGGAGGAGGTAATGGGTGAAGTGAAAAGAAGTTGAAGAATGGTAAATCTGCAGTGCAGAATGGAAATTACTGGTGAAATGATCAGAACGGAGGCAGAGATGGTGATTGATTGGATTTGGAAGTTTGTGTAATAAAGCGTTTATAGGGGTATGATTCAAAGGAGGATTGGGGAGAGCAGTAGTAGGCCACCCTTATAGGAATGAGGAGAAGAACTCATGTAATGCAAGGTGAGTTTACGAGTGTTGCTGGGAAGGTATATGCTGGTATTTTGGTCGAAAAGAGTGCGTCGAGGGTGATGGGCTGATTGGTGAGGAACAAGGTTGCGTTTAGGAGTGGTAGAGGATATTGTGGATCCAAATCTTTTTACATTGAAACAAATGATTGAGAAAATGAGGAGAAAAGAAGAAGAATAAGTGTATTTGGTTTTATGGATTTGCAACAGAAATGTGAGTTAATATGGAAGCGTTATGGCAGGTGTTAGTAATGCTATGGTGTTGGTGGTGAGCTTCTGAATGAAATCAAAAAGTATGTATGATGAGTGAAGCGTGTGTAAGAAATAAATGGTGTCAATGGTGATTGGTTTCAGATTATAGCAGGGTAAGACAGGGTTGTGTTATGTCTCATGGTTATTCAATTTGTATATGGATGGGGTTTATGAAAGAATCAAAGAGAGTGGGGATGGCAGGAAATGGTGTTAGAATTGTGGAGAATGGAGAGGTGGAGGGTGCCCTACTATTATATGCGGATGATTTGGTTCTGTGTGGCGAATAGAAGAAGTTTGAGAGGATTGGTAAATTTGGCAGGGTGTGCGTGTAAAAGTAACTGTGAGAAATAGCAGTGGACCAGGGTAAGATTATGGTTGTGGTAGGGGACACTCCTCAGTGTGGGGACCCATGTTGATGGTGAGCAGCTAGAACAAGTGTCTAGAGTTTAAATATTTAGAGTATATTATGTTGGATGAGAGAGAAAGGAACGGATGATCAGGAGTGTAGTAGGAAAGTTGTGAGTAGCAGGAAGGTGGCACAGTTTTTAGTAAATCGTTGAGGTGGTCTGCAAAGGGACTAAGAAGTCTTGGGTGTGCTAGGTCTTACATGAGGGGTATGTTGTTACCTGTGTTGTGTATGGTAGTGAGACTATGGTCTGGAATAATGAAGTATAGATCTAAGGTTCAAATTTAGTTTAAGATGGACAATCTTAGAGTGTGTTAGGTGTGAAAAATTGATAAAGAGAGGAATGAGCGTATTAGAGGGAGTTGATTGGTGTGAAGAAAGGGGGTGGAAATGAGAGAATAATGATATGTTGAGATGGTTTGGGTCATGTGGAAAGAGGATGATAGTAGGTTGGTTAGCGGATGTATAGTGGTGGGTGTGTTGGGAACCGACCGGCTGGGGGAGCGGAAGGGGAAGTGGATTGAGTCGGTGAGCAATGTCTGAAGGGTATGTGAGTTTGAGGCAGAAAGAATAAAGATTTTTATAAATGAATGACGGGGTTTTGTATATGAGAGGCATAGTTTGTGGCCCACCTGGGCTGTTGAACAACCACCCATTGACTGTTCTGCAAGTAGGGTCCGTAGGAGGTCTCATGAGGCTAGGGTGGATGCTATCTGTGACAGCTCTCGCTAATTAATGGTACAGAGGGGCAGAGTAGGCTGGAAGCTTTCTTTGACGTTTGTATCATTTCTCCTACTGCTTTTGCTTTTCCGATGCTTGTTAGCACACTTTTGTCTTGGAGGCAAGAGGAAGGTGAAGAAAGAGAAATAAGAGAATATATATATATATATATATATATATATATATATATATATATATATATATATATATATATATATATATATATATATGCTATATATATATATATATATATATATATATATATATATATATAACTACTATATATATATCGAGAAACTATATAATTTTGGTTGTGGCTAGTGCCAACATTAGTACAGGATGTGAGATGAAGTATGGTAAAAATTAATGGGGCTCCAGCCCTAACTACAGGGGTTATATTAGCTTAGGGTTACTCAACTTTTAAGACTTTTACTATATTTGAATAAATTAAAAATCTATTCAACTCAATTATATATTTTACTATTCTGAGTCACAGGTACTGAAATTTTCAAAAAATACTTTCTTAACTTTGTTCAATTTAGACTCAATAAATGTCTAATTTTATATATAAAATGATTATTGAGATTACTATTTACAAAATTTTTATAGGGAAAATTGATGATTAATGTAATCTCGTCCCCCTCAGGTCATCAAATCCCTGTAAATTAAATTAATATTGAAGTAAAGTAATTTAAAGTAGGTTCCGAGAAGAGACTAGAAAAGAAAGATTTCTATAAAGTTTTCTTCCATATATGCTATATATATATATATATACTACTGCTACTATACTATATAACTATATCGCAGCTCATGCGATATGGGGTGTTAAATCTGTTAGCAACTCTTCGGTACCAAGGCCGCCCCAGCAGCCCCGGAGCCCATATAGACGGGCCGCCACTGTATATATATATACCACATATACATATATGCTCATATATATATATATAACTACTCTATATATATATATATATATCTCCCTCTGCTATATATATATATACCTACTACCTTCGTCCTTTCATAGTAAATGCCTCAGGGGAAGCCGGCTGCGCCTGGGCAGTTCCACAGATCGAGGAGGGAAGATATAGAGGCGTCGAGAGCGAAGCACCCCAGAAGGAGGTGCTCTATTGTGTCATGGGAATTATAACATCTGGTTTGGAGGTGACATTATCTAGTTTGAATCTATATTATGGTGGTGACAGTCTGCTCGAACTAAGTTGATTTGACTCTTCTGGACATTAGAGTTATTGACAACCTTATTATTGTGTTATTATTATTATTATTATTATTGTATTATTATTATATGTTATTATTATTATTGTCTTAATATTATTATTATTGTTATTATTATTATTATTATTATTATTATGTCTTATTATTATTATTGTATGTATTATTATTATTGTATATTATTATTAATATATGTATGTATGTATGTATGTAACTTCAGGATTCGGCAGTGGGCTTGATAGGGGGTGAGAATCAAACACTTGAGAAGACTAAAGGTATGTGTTGGTTAGATATGTATGGATATGCGTAATCCAGATGAGGAGGAAATATGTTGTAAGTGTTGTAATAAAATTGAGGTGAAGAAGGGGTGATTTTAGTCTTTGTCGGGGTTTGAGAATTAGGTGACAAGGGTGGGATGGATTACGTGTTTTTGATAAAGTGTATCATGAACATCTCAGGTGTGTGGAGATGTGGAGGATGGAAGTTTCGTCGTGTAAAAATGTGTTGGGATTACAGTTGGTTTATTTTGGCTTTGCGATAATTCTGAGAGCTGTGTTTTGGAAGATTTGTAATTGGCCGTGTTGGGGTGCAGTGCTGGGAGCCGCACTGGAGAGGCATAATTTTAGATTGTTCTAGAGTTGTTTTTAAAAGTAGTGATGAGTGTGTTTTTCTGTCGCTGAAGAAGTTGTTGGGAAAGGGTTCGGAGGTGTTTAATTTCCGTTGGGTTGGGTCGATGCGTGGGGGAGAACGTCATGTGAGTATGTAGGTAAGTCCCAATATTTTTTGGTGTTTTGTTTGTTATTGTTCAGGTGATTATAGGATGGAGAGTGACGGTCAGTAGTTAAATAG
>JABUQX010138070.1:10000-18828 GCA_015478945.1 Trachelipus rathkii | reverse complement strand
GGGTATTCCTTTAGTTTAAAATATAAAAAAAAAAATTTAACTGACGTTAGTCGTAAAACGTAACTGGTTCTATATATTTTGAATTATGTTTTTCACCCCTTAAATTAACTGTAGGATCATATACTAGATATATATAAAAAACAAAAAACAAAAAAAAAATCTAAACTGACCATTGCATAAAACAGAACAGTCTGTCCTTATAGTATATTACTATATAATATTATTATTTTATTTTATAATATATTTATATATATATATATATAATATAATTATATTATATATTATATTATATATATATTATATATTATATATATAATATATATAAACTTAAAAAAAAATAGCAAATGTTTCTATGTTTTAGAAATTTTACGTATCTCGGTTTATGAGTATGATTACTGAGCCCAATAGGACGCTCCGAGATTGCCAAAAATTGCTTTTTATGATGCTCTCGTTTTTTTTTTTTTCATACTAAAGGAAACCACAGGGGTTAAACTGCAAATGATGGAACAGTTCGGGGCTCTCGGTCCTTACTGGTGGGATGGACGGGCGAGGACTCTGTCCCTTTCATACCCGAGCCCCAATAAAAATAATCATTTTCTACCTTTTTCTATGAATAGCATGATAAAAAAGCCATTTTCTGCAACTGTAGGGGTTCTATTGGAGCGGAAAATTATTACTTTTTGGGGAAGTTAATTGTAATCAGTATTTTAAATTATTATAAATATGAAAATCATATTTTAAGACTTTTCTATTTTTTTTTTTTTTTTTTTTACATTTTCCGAACTAAAATTGCTTCACTGAAGTATAAATGATGAAGAAGAATAATAATAGTATTTTTGTTAGTTTTTGTAGAGTTATACTTTGTACTAAAGTACAATAGTCGTATTATATATATATATATATATATATTATATAATTATATATTATATTATATATATTATATTAATATAATTATTATATTATTATATATATATATATATTAATTTATTATTTTATATATATTATTATATTTTTATATTATATATATATATATTAATATATATATTAGATTATATATTATATAAATTTTTAGATTATTTATTATTATTATTATTATTATTAATGTTTCTTTATTCTTAGTGTTTTATAATGCTATTCTTATTATTATTTTTTTATATAATATATACTAAATAGATATAATTATTATTATATAAGTATTTTATATATTTTATATTATATAAATATATTATAATATATGATATTAATATTATAATTAATATAATATATATATGTTATTTATATTTTATATTTTATATTTAATTATATTTATATTTATATATAATTACCCCTTTTTTTATGTGGCAGAATTGCATTGAAAGTATCGAATTTACCGTTTATAACTACTTCATATTTATTTTATAGTATATTTATTATATTATTTATTATTTATTATTATATTTATTAATTATTATTTATGTAATATTATTATTTATTATTATTATTTTATTATTATTGATTATTTATAGTATTTATTATTCTACTGACATGATATTAATGCTTGTGTTTTTAATTCTTAATTTTAATACACTTTACTACTACTACTACTACTACTACTACTATACTACTAATACTACTGCCAAAAAGATTATTTTATTATTGATTATTATTATTAGTATATATTTTTGGATATATTATGATTATTATTATATTATTATTATTATTTTTTTATTATTTTTTTAATAACTATTTATTATTATTATATTTATTATTATATTATTACTATTATTATTATTATATTATTATTTTATTCAATTAATTTATATTATTATTATTATTATTATTATTTTTTTTTCTTCTTTGATTCTTTCTTCTTTCTTCTTCTTCTTCTTCTTCTTTCTTCTCTTTCTTTCTTCTTTTTCTTCTTCTTTCTTCTTCCTTCTTCTTCTTTTCTTCTTCTCTCTTCTATTTTAGTATTATTTATTTATAATTATATTATTATTTATTATTATTTATATATTATTATTATATTATATATTTTTATTATTATTATTATTATATTATTATTATTATTATTATTATATTATTATTAAGTATATACTCAGAATCCACCCACTGTAATTGGCATCCCTAAGCGATTTAGGATTGACTCTTTTTACAACCTAAATGGAATGATGGAGGGAATTAATTTATCAAAACCTAAAGATATTTCATGTAAAGACATGGCTAAATAGATCACTCCTGAAAGAGAACATAAAATTATCCATGAACAATCAGTGTTTCTTGCTTAGCAAATTTTCATTTAACCAAGCAGACGCGAAGCAATCATAAAATCTAAGAAATAATACTTACATAACCCCTCCCTTCTGTAGACTAAAAAAGCCACTCAAAGCGTCAGCTACAAACCAGCTAAACTTTACAACTCAATTCCACAAGACTTTCAAAACTCGAAAACTCTACCATATCTCTTTCTAAAAAAAGAAAAACGGATTATCTAAAGTAATATATTTAAATTAAAGTTAAGAAATTTCAACGAATAAACCTATGTAAAAGCTAGCTTACTATCCTTTATATTATTAATAACATTTATATTATTTATTTTATATTATTATTATTATTTATTATTATTTTTTTTATTATATTATTATATTTATTATTATTATTATTTAATTATATTTTATTATTATTAGTCTTTTTAATAATGCCTAGTAATTTTTATAATTAAAGTAGTGGTTGCAATTATAATTGTGATGTAATTATTTATTTGTAATTATTAATATTACTTTATTATTATTACTTTATTTATATTATATTATTATTATTATTTATTATTATTTAATTATTATTATTATTATTATTTATTAATTATTATATTAATTATTATATATTTTATTATTATTATTATATATTATTATTAGTTATTTGTTAATAACTACTATTTTATTAGTCCGATATATTATAGTTATTTATTTATTATTATTATATTATTATATTATTATTTTATTATTATTATTATTTATTATATATTTATTATTTATTATTATTATTATATATTTATTATTATTTAATACTAAGGACCGGATGCATGAGATTTATGTTTATGTGTAAATGTGTGCTTTTAATATCAATTTTGGTGTTTAATTGGATGTTTTGATTTATGCAGACGTTGCTGGTGAGTTTTTGAGGTCTTTGTGGTGCGTTTAATATCATTGGTGTTTAATTGATGTTGGATGTATATTCAGATGGGATGCTGATTGGGTTTGAGGTCTTTGTGGTGCTTTATATCAATTGTGGTTAATGTGGAGTTTGAGATGTATTAGGACCGGGTTGCGGGTGAGTTTTGAGGGTTTGTGGTGCTTTTTTATATCAAAGTGGGTTAATGGTGGGATGTTGAGATTATTCAGGACAGGTGCTGGTGAGTTTTTGAGGGTCTTTGTGGTGCTTTTAATACTAAGGGTTTAAATGTGGATGTTTGAGATGTTTATCGGAAGCGGGATGCCTGTGAGTGTTTCAGGTCTTGTGGTGCTTTTTAATATCAAATTGGTGTTTAATGTGAATGTTTTGAGAGTTTCAGGACCGGATGCTGTTTGAGTGTTTGAGGGTCTTTGTGGTGCTTTTAATATCAATTGGTGTTTAATGTGGATGTTTGAGATGTTATCAGGACGGGATGCTGTTGAGTGTTTCAGGGTCTTTGTGTGTGCTTTAATATCAATTGGTGTTAGTGGATGTTTGAGATTATCAGTACGGTATGCGTTGAGTGTTTGAGGGTCTTGTGTGTGCTAATATTCAATTGGGTTTAATGTGATGTTTGAGATGTATCAGGACCGGTTGCTGGGTGAGTTTAGGTCTTGTTGTGCTTTTATATTCAATTATTATTTATTATTGATTTTTGAAATACTATCAGGACGGGATGCTGTTGAGTGTTTGAGGGTCTTTGTGGTGCTTTTAATATCAATTGGTGTTTAATGTGGATGTTTGAGATGTTATCAGGACAGGTTGCTGGTGAGTTTTTGAGGGTCTTTGTGGTGCTTTTAATATCAATTGGTGTTTAATGTGGATGTTTAAGATGTCTTCAAGACGGGATGCTGTTGTGATGTTGAGGGTCTTTGTGTGCTTTTAATATTCATGGTGTTTAAGGGATGTTTGAGATGGTTATCAGACGGGATGCGTGTTGAGTGTTTGAGGGTCTTTGTGGTGCTTTTTAATATCAATTGGTGTTGTTTCTATTGTTAAATATCTAGGCCGGTTGCTGGTGAGTTTTTGAGTCTTTGTGGTGCTTTTAATACTCAATTGGTGTTAATGGGATGTTTGAGATTTATCAACGGGGGTGCTTGTGAGTGTTGAGGGTCTGTGTGCTTTAATATCAAATTGGTGTTGAAGGATGTTTGAGATTTATCAGGGACAGGTTGCTGTGTGTTTGAGGGTCTCTTTGGTGCTTCTTTAATATCGAATTGGTGTTAATTGTGGATGTCTTGAGATGTTATCAGGGACGGGATGCTGTTTGGAGTTTTTGAGGGTCTTGTGGTGCTTTGAATATCAATTGTGTTTAATGTGGAGTTTGAGATGTATCAGACAGGTTGCGTGAGTGAGTTTTTGAGGTCGTTGTGGTGCTGTAATATCAATTGGTGGTTTAATTGTGGATGTTTGAGATTTATCAGGGACAGGTTGCTGGTGAGTTTTGAGGGTCTTTTGGTGCTTTTAATATAAAATTGGTGTTTAATGTGGTGTTTGATGATGTCTCCAGGACGGATGCGTTGAGGTTTGAGGGTCTGTGGTGCTTTTAATATCAATTGGAGTTTAATGTGAGTGTTTGAAGGTTATCAGGAAGGATGCTGTTGAGTGTTCAGGGTCTTTGTTGGTGCTTTTAAATCAATTGGTGTTTAATGTGATGTTTGAGGTTTATCCAGGAACCGGTTGCTGGTGAGTGGTGAGTGTCTTTTGTGGTGCTTTTAATATTCAATTTGGGTTTAATTGTGGATTTTGAGATGTTATCAGGACAGGTTGCTGGTGGTTTTTGAGGGTCTTGTGTGCTTTAAATCCAACTTGGTGTTGAATGTGGATATGTTAGGATGTTATCAGGCCGGATTTGCTGTTGAGTGTTTTGGCGTCTTGTGTGGTGCTTTTAATATCAATTGGGTTTAATGGGATGTTGAGATGTATCAGGACGGAATGCGTTGAGTGTTTGAGGTCTTGTGGTGCTTTTAATATCAATTGGTGTTTAAAGTGGATGTTTGAGATGTTATCAAAAGACGGATGCTGTTGAGTGTTTTGAGGGTTCTGTGTGCGTTTTAATATCAATTGCTGTTAATGTGGATGTTTGAGATGTTATCCAGGACTCGTGGCGGTGGTGGAGTTTTTTGAGGGTCTGTGGTGTTTATATCAAGTTGGTGTTTAATGGGGAATGTTGAGATGTATCAGGACAGGTTGCTGTGAGTTGTTTGAAGGGCTGTGTTTTGCTTTTAATATTCAATTGGTGTTAAATGTGGATGTTTGAGATGTTACAGGACGGGATGCTGTTGAGTGTTTGAGGGTCTTTGGTGCTTTATACAATTGGTGGTTAATGTGGATTTTGAGAGGTTATCAGGACGGATGCTGTTGAGTGTTGAGGTCTTGTGGTGCTTTAAAATCAATTGGGAGTGTTTAATGGTGGATGTTTGAGTTTCAGGACCGTTCTGGTGAGTTTTTGAGGTCTTTGTGGTGCTTTTAATATCAATTGTTGTTTAATGTGGCATGTTTGAGATGTCACACCAATATGTCACGAGGTCTTTTTTCTTTTAATACTTTTAGTGTTTAATGTGGATGGTTGAGGTGCTACCTGGGCCGGTTGCTAGCTAGTTCTTGAAGGTCTTTTTGGTGTTTACAATATATCATGTGGTGTTAATGTGGATTGTTGTGAGGATGTTATCAGGACCGGGCTAGTGAATGTTTTTGAGGGTCTTTGTGGTGCTTTAATATCAATGGTGTTAAAATTGTGTGGGATGTTTGAGATTGTTATCAGACCGGATGCTTTGAGTGTTTCTGAGGTCTTTGTGGTGCTTTTTAATATCAATGGGTTGAATGTGATGTTTTGAGATGATTATCAGGACGGGTTATGCTGTGAGTGGTTGATGGTCTTTGTGGTGCTTTTAATATCAATTTGTGTTATTTCTATTGTTTGATGTTGCAGGACAGTGCTGGTGAGTTTTTGAGGGTCTTGTGGTGCTTTTAATATCAATTTGTGTTATTGAGGAAGTTTGAGATGTTATCAGGACCGGTGCTGGTGAGTTTTTGAGGGTTTTGTAGTGTTCTATCAATTTGTGTTTTTAATGTCTTATGTTTGAGATTTCATCAGGACAGGTTGCTGAGTTTTTGAGGTCTTTGTGTGCTGTTTATTCAATTGGTGTTTAAGTGGATGTTTTTGAGATGTGATCGACGGATGCTCGTTGAGTTGTTTGAGGGCGTTTGGGTGCATTTAATTCAATTGTGTTGAATGTGCGGGATGTTTGATGAATGCTATTAGGACGGTTGCTGGTGATTTTTTGAGGTCTTTTGTGGGCGTTTTAATATAATAGGTGTTTAATGTGGAATGTTGAGATTTATCAGGTCAGGTTGCTGCGTGAGTTTCTGAGGTCTTTGTGGTGTTTTAATATCAATTGGTGTTAATGGTGGATGTTGAGATGTTCTTCGGACTTCGGATGCTGTAGGTTGCAGTGTCTTTGTGGTGCTTTTAAGTCAATTGTGTTTAAGTGGAGTTTGAGATGTTATCAGGACGGGATGCTGCTTGAGGTTTTGAGGGTTCTTTGTTGGGTGCTTTTAATATCCAACTTGGTGTTAATGTGGGATGTTTAGAGATGTTTATCAGGACAGGTCTGGTGAGTTTTTCTGAGGGTCTTTGTGGTGCATTTAATAATCAATGGGGGTCGTGTTATTGGATGTTTGAGATCGTATCAGACGGTTGCTGGTGATTTTGAGGGTCTTTGTGGTGCTTTTAATATCAATTGGGTTTAATGGTGGATGTTTAAGATTATCAGACCAGGTTGCTGGTGGTTTTTGATGCTTTTGTGGTGCTTTATAGCAATTGGTGTATTTATGTGGGCATGTTAAGATTATTCAGGACAGGTTGCTGGTGAGTTTTTGAGGGTCTTTGTGGTGCTTTTAATATCAATTGGTGTTTAATGTGGATGTTTGAGATGTTATCAGGACAGGTTGCCTGGTATTTTTGAGTGGTCTTTGGTGGGTGCTTTAAGTATCCAATTGGTGGTTTAATGTGGATGTTTGAGATGTTATCAGGACAGGTTGCTGGTGAGTTTTTGAGGGTCTTTGTGGTGCTTTTAATATCAATTGGTATTATTTCTATTGTTTGGTCGTGTTTTTTTTTATTTTCTCAATGGATCTGATTATTTTCCTATTTTGTGGATGGGTGAGTTTATGACTTTGATTGGCGAATGAGTTGCGAGGCTGTTGGTATGTTGTTTGTGGGGATTGAGTGTCGGAATTTTAGGTAGATTCGTGTGTGGGAGTTTGATTGTTTCTTGCATTGTTTAATGTATTTATTAAGTTACACATTCTATTGTAGTTACCGTTTTGTAGCTTTTTGTTAGATGAGTTCGAAAATTATTTGAAATGTGGGTTTTGGTTAGGTTTGTAAATTTTTGTGTTTGAATTATTGATTTGTGTTTTAATGTAATTTAATTTCTTTTTCTTTTCTTCAAAGTCAAGATCAAGATTCAAGATCATTTCAAGCATAGAGGTCGAGTGGGTTCAAAGATCAACACTTCAACAGCGTTCAAAACTTATTTTGATAATTTCATCGAAGTATTTATTGGAATTGTGCAGTGAAAATAAAACTTATTTCAAACTTGAACAGGTATTTTATAAATTTTATAAATTTGAATTTATTATATATATATATATATATATATATATATATATATAATATATATATAGATATTATATATATATTATATATAATATATTATATATAAATATATTATATATATATTATATATATATAATAATAATATATATATATATATAATATATATATATATTATAAGTTATATATATATTATATGTGTAGAAAAAAAATTATCGCAATTTTTCACTTTATTTTTATTTTATTTTTTTTTTTATTTATTTTTTTTTTTGAAAAAAGTGAAAAATTCCGATAATTTTTTTTCTTTTCATCCAATCAATATCAAATTTTCATGTCGCATATAGTTGGGATATACAGTTTTTTCATTTATGAGAATTAGTTTTGCATACTCAAAAAAAAAAATAATAATAAACAAATTTCTAAAGGATTTTTTTTGAAAATTTGTTCCATGCCCAGGGACAAAACTGTTGCATATACCCAAAAATATAATCTAAATAAAAAAATGTGTATTTCCCTCAACTACAAATGCCCTGAAAATTAGGACGTTGACGAGATGACTAGGAAAAAATAAATGTTAGCGCAGATTTCTCGACCACAGAAAAAAAAAAAAAAAAAAATAAAAAAAATAAAACGGAATTAATCAAGTAAATTATATATGTATATATGTATATCTATATATATGTATATATATATATATATATATATATATAATAGATATATATATAAATATATTATATTAATACTATATATTATATATATATATCATATAAATATATATATACGATATATATATTTATCTATAGTATATTATATATTATATTATAATACTTTATTAAATAGCAGAAGTCATAGATATATTAATATATAAAATATATTTTATATATAGATAGATATATATATATATATATATATAAATATATATATATAATATATATATATGATATAATATTATAAATTTATATAGTAATAATATATAATATTTATATACTTATATATA
>JABUQX010138070.1:0-2500 GCA_015478945.1 Trachelipus rathkii | reverse complement strand
AACGACAGCGAATAGGGTCCAGATGGGAACAATCAATGAAGATATGATGAACAGATTGTGGGGTGTGGCGACGGCAAAATTTGCAAATGGGAGGAGGGTCTCGTGACATATAATGACTGTGAGTGATATTAGTGTGGCCAATACGGAGGCGTGCAAGTATCACCTCATGTAAGCGCTTTCGTCTGTGGGAGGAAGACCACTCACCGATGTTCGGCTTTATGTTTCTGAGTTTCCTTCCCCGCCGATCACTCGTCCAGCACTCTTGCCAACAAGATCGAAAGCCCCGTCGGAGAGCAGGATAGTAATCAGTTGATGGGAGGCGGCCTTGTCGAATGGCATCCGGGAGGTACCTGGAACAACTCCGAGAAGAGGAGGCGGCCATTTTGGCCTCTCTGTCAGCGATTTCATTGCCAGTTACCCCTACATGAGAGGGAGTCCAACATAAAATAATTTGTTTCTTACGGGAGTGGAGAAGTCGAAGAAATTGTTGTACAGCTGATACCATTGCGTTTTTAGAATAAGGGGTTTTAAGCGCTTGTAGCGCGCTAAGCGAATCTGAATAAACGACATATGAGTGATCTTGGTTAAGGATTAGAATTCGAGAAAGGGCAATCATTATAGCCGTTAACTCTGCTGTAAAAATTGAAGCATAAGGGGGAAGGGTATGGGAGAGGTTGCGGTCAGGAAAGACAGCAGAAGCCCCCACACTGTCCCCTGTTTTAGAGCCGTCAGTAAACACTGGAGTAAATTCATCGTGAACTGCGGCATGAGACAGGAATGATGCTTTTAACAGGGCAGCAGGATGGCTAGATTTGGAGAGAGATGTCAGAGCCAAGCAAATGGTAGGAGAGGGGAATAGCCAAGGTGTGTACCCTTCGTCAAAAGAGAAAGGCAGCACCTTTTGAAAAGGGATGTTGAGGAAATTAAAGATGTTATGAACCGTCTTTGCAAATGGCCAGTAATTAGGATTCTGAGGTACCTCCTGCAGAATCGGTGTCAGAGCAGACGGTATTGGGGTTTGAAAACGAAGATAACTTGTGCACATGATGTATTCTCTTCGAAGAGAGAGTGGCATCACATTGGATTTAACTTCAAGGCTCCAGTGGAGATACGGATCGCTTCGTTTTGGATGGGATCTAACAGGTGTAGTAGTGTTGTGGAGGCCTGACCATATACTGCACAGCCATAATCCAGTTTCGATCGGATTAGGGCTACGTAAAGACGTAAAAGGGATTTGCGATCAGCACCCCAAGATTTTGAGGCGAGATGACGTAACAGGTCAAGGGTGCGATGACAAGTTGTTTTTAGGTGTTTAATATGCGGTGCATATGTTAAGTGGTCATCTAGGATGAGCCCTAGAAATTTGACCTGTGAAGTTACAGGAATGGGCGAACCATATAAGGTTAGGTTCGCTGGAAGAAGGTGGCAAGTTCTTCGATTCCCTTTTTTCTTAAAAAGCACTGCTGAGGTTTTGGTGGGAGAAAAATGGAAGCCATGGGAGCTAGCCCACTGTGAAATATTTTCAATAGCTAGTTGAAGTTGCCGTTCGAGAAAGGGCAGCCTGGCACCGGCTATGTATAATGCTAAGTCATCGACATATAGAGAAAAATTGACAGTCGCTGGAATAGAGGTAACAATATCATTAAATCCGAGAGCAAATAGTAGTACACTTAAAACACTACCCTGCGGAACGCCTTCATCCAGAGTAAAGTGGCGTGACAGAATAGAAGAGCACCGAACTTGCATGGATCTGTTTGACAAAAGACATTTAATGAAAAGAGGGAGTTGTCCGCGAAAACCGAGCGAATGGAGTTTAAGGAGGATCCCAGTTCTCCACGTTGTGTCGTAAGCTTTTTCAAGGTCAAAGAAGACGCCAAGAACCATCCCACCAGTTGAGAAGGCTTCCCGGATGTCATGGTCTAGTTTTAACAAGGGGTCCGCGGTCGAACGATTTTTGCGAAAGCCAAACTGGAAGTTTGAAAAAGCTTGGCGACTCTCCAGAACAGGGAGAAAGCGGCCTGAAACCATTTTCTCCATTAATTTACAGGTATGGCAGGTCAGTGAAATTGGTCTTTGGTTATCCGCCAGCTTCGGATCTTTCCCAGGTTTGGGGATAGGAATTACAATAGCTGTAGTCCAAATAGATGGAAAAGAGGATTCGATCCAGATTCTGTTATATAGATCCAGCAAAAATGCTGATGCTGAGGGATGTATATGACGGAGCATGATATACGAAATCATGTCTGGACCAAGAGCACCGTCTTTGCTACTCGCCAGTGCAGTTTGATACTCTGCAAGTGTAAAAAGACGGTTGTAGGTATGATCTTCCCCTTTCGCTGTTGAAAAGTCTGGCAGTGCTGTGTCAGTTCTCAGTTTTTGAAAGGCTTCAGTGTAGCGGAATGAACTCGAATGGCTAGCGAAGCTATAACCTAACGCATCCGCTACCACCGAAGGAGCGGAGATCGTATCAGTTATATCAGGCCCATAACGGAGGACTGTG
>JABUQX010138069.1:0-15007 GCA_015478945.1 Trachelipus rathkii | reverse complement strand
TTAATATTATTATTATTATTATTATTATTATTATTATTATTATAATTATTATTATTATTATTATTATTATTATTATTATTATTATTATTATTATTATTATTATTATTATTATTATTATTATTATTATTATTATTATTTGTAATAGCAAAACCTTAGGAATACAGGGATTTGCACTTTAGTATTTGAATAATAAGTAGCTCTTAATATTTTAACAAAATAACTCGCTTGGTTGAGTCCTTAAAGGTTTTATAATAATAATAATATAAAAGCTAACAAATCATTATTTTCCATTAGTTTTAAAATTCAAATTATTTAAGTGCCACATTAATTAACGTTTTCTTTACTTTCCGTTTTCTTTAACATTTTTTTTCTCGCTCATTGATTTTTATTTACAACATGTTTCGCTTCCATGAAAGTGACCAATCTTTTTATTATTATTATTATTATATATATATATATATATATATATATATATATATATATATATATATATATATATATATATATATATATATATATATATATATATATGAAATATATATATATATATATATATATATATATATATGGCATACTTGTCGATACTGTACTGTAGCTAGTGAGGTTGTATTTCAATAACCTCACAGTCTAGTGTAGTTCCATAACCCTCGTAAGTTTACTGATCACAAATTGGTATAATAATGAAAATTAATTTAGGTTAAGTTAGGTTAGGTTAGTTAGTTAGGTTAGGTTAGGTTAGGTTAGTTTGGTTAGGTTAAAAGGGTTAGGTTAGTTGTTATGTACCTCGGTAGTCACAGTACAGTATCTACAAATATGCCATATATATATATATATATATATATATATATTTCACGGCACATATATATATATATATATATATATATATATAGATATGGGGGTGTTTAAATGCAGGACCTGTGATGTTGGATGAGCGTGAGTTTTGGATATTTTTTTTTGAGATTTTTTTTTAATTATATTTCTAGTATATGATCCTACCAATCAATTTAAGTGGATGACATACATGATTCAAAAATATATAGGACCTGTTACGTTTTTACGACTCCGTCAGTTTTAATTTTTTTTCTTTTTTTTTTAACTAAAGGAATACTAAATGATAAACCGCAAACATGCAGAAATTTTGGTCTTCCGAGGGAACGACAGGACTATTTCCCTCCGGGGAGGGTCTCCGGAAGCCCCGCTCTTTGGTATTTGGGTGTCGGGTTCCTCCGCCCCTCTCTACGGGGTATGGTCCTCCCCTCTGTCCCCGTCGGCTCGAGCCCCTAATTTTTATTTTATTTTTTACATTTATGTATGTTTTATATGCTGATTCCAAATATGTAATTGGTTTTCAAGTGTCGTACTTTCGAGATATTTCATTTTTTATTTATTTTATTTATTTTTTTTAAATTTTTTGTAATAAGCTTTATATGCTGATTCCAAATATGTAATTGGTTTTTTTTTAAGTGTTATACTTTTCGATATATTTCTGCTTTTAAAACTTTTTTTGATATAAATGTGATTTTAAAAAATTATTTAAAAATATTTCGAACTTTTGAATCATGTCCGTCTCCAATCTAAATTCATTGTTAGTATCATATACCAGCAATATGTTAAAAAAAAAAAAACAACTGATAAAGTCTTAAAAATAACAGGGACTATATATATATATATATATATATATATATATATATATATATATATATATATATATATATATATATATATATATATATATATATATATATATATATATATATATATAATATATTTTTCTTTTCATTAAGCTTATTACTGTAAGTAACAGAAAATAGATAGATTTATATAAGAAGGAGAGAGATGAAAAGGTTGATAGATAAAAAAAGAATATAACAAAGAAAAATCCAGAGAAAGAGAAAAAGGGAGAGAGAGAGGAGAGAGAGAGAGAGAGAGAGAGAGAGAGAGAGAGAGAGAGAGAGAGAGAGAGAGACCAACGCAACTTCTATTTCTCTCCTCACAGGTGGTTAGTTTATTTTGAAATTGTTTACTTGTTTCCATTTTTTATTGCATTCCTTAATAATAATAATAATAATAATAATAATAATACACACAATAATAATAATAAACAACAATAACAATGAATAAATGAATAATGGAGACAACAATGAATAACAATAACAATAATAATGGAATGAATAACAATGGAATAATGAATAACAATGGAATAAATAATGGAATAATAATGGAATAATAATGGAATAAAATAATGGAATAATGGAATAATAACAATAAATGGAATAATAATAATGGAATAAAATAATGGAATAATGGAATAATGGATTAAATAATGGAATGGAATGGAATGGAATAGGTGAATGGAATGGAATGGAATGGAATGGAATGGAATAGAGACAACACACACACACATATATATATATATACATATATATATATATATATATATAAAGAAAAAAAGTTTAAAGTATTACTATGATAAAAAACAGATTGGAGAGGAAACAATTGGTTTTAGGGATGGCCGAGGATGTGTGGATCAGATATTTACCTTGAGAATGCTGGCAGAAAAATTCTTAGAAATGAAGAAAGACGTTTTGCATGCTTTCTTGATTTGGAAAAGGCATATGATAGAGTGCAAAGAGGGAAGTTATGGAATAAATGGTTTGCTATTAAAGGCGATTAAAGCATTTTACAATAACAGTAGAGGGTGTGTTAGGATTAACAGGAAGAAAGGGGAGTGGATTTAATATAGAGTGGATCTGGAGACAAGGTTGTAAGGTTCCATGGTTGTTTAACACTTTATTGATAGTGTAGTTAAGGATATGATAAATTTTTAAAAGGAGCTGATATGAATTTGAATGAAAGTAATTGGGAGATAAGCGTCTTACTTTTTGCCTACGATTCTGTGTTGATTGCCGATGCATCTGTGTTGATTGCCGATACAAAGGAAAAACTGTGTGATTTGGTGCTTGAGTTTGAACGAGTGTGAAGGAAAAGGGATTAAAAATTAATTCAGCTAAAAGTAAAGTGGATGAAAATTAGTGCAAAACCAAAAGGAGGCGATTCTCAATCTGGGTTGGATATCATACAGGTGAATGGGGAAAGCCTAGCAGAGACAACAGTTTTTAGATACTTAGGAACGGATATGAAAGAAGAGATTGACCATAGGGTTGCTGAGGGTGAAAGAGTATTAAGCAGCCTTAGAGAATTATGGAAAAATGGAAATTTAACAAGGAAGGTAAAATGAAATTGTTCGAGTGTATATTTGTTCCAACTGTTCTTGTATGGATGTGAGACGTGGGTATTAAACACTAAAAGGAAAAAAAGAGTTGAGGTTTTAGAAATGAAAGGTTTACGAGATATTTGTGGAATAAAGAGAGTAGAAAGAATTAGAAATGTAAGGATAAGGGATATGTGCCGATAGGAGAAATGTCTGATGGAAAGAGCAAATCAAGGGGTACTAAGATGGTATGGTCACGTGCTTAGAATGAATGATAATAGATTGACTATTGTTCTTGAATTTATTTTGCCTCGAGGTAATAAAAAATTTACCTTTGGTTGAATCCCTCCCTAGTCCTTACCTCTGTCAGCGTTTGCAAGGTAAGGGCAAATTAATGTTTACAGTCCAACAATTAACGATATATTTAGACAGAGGTAAAATTGCTATCTCCTAAATGACAATTCCTTAATAGTAAGAAGTACTTAATAACAAGAATTACCTATTAAAACATTTCTCTTAAGGTACAAACATTGATGTGTGATTCTCAGGTACAAGCACCGATGAATGATTATAAAATGGTCAAATATATTCTTATTAGATAACTTAAATAAAATAAGAGTATCTTATATAAATATATATTTTAACATCTAAAAAAGGAATTTCACGATATTCCTGAAGCATCTATCAAAATAAAGAAAATAGTTCTATTATTTAAAGTTAAAAATATTTATATCATGAAATTCGCTAGTTCATCAACTATAAACTAAATTTCAAAAGTGGTGATAGGTTAGGTTATTAATAAAATAGGGAGACACAACTCATTAAAGCAGAAAACTATCCCATTTGGGATTGCCTTGCACAATTAAATTATAATAATAATAATACATACATACATACATACATACATACATACATACATACACACACACACACACACACAATAATAATAAAAAAAATAAAAATAAAAAAAAAAAAAATAAAAAAAAAAAAAAAAAAAAAAATATATATATATATATATATATATATATATATATATATATATATATATATATATATATATATATATATATATATATATATATATATATATATATATATATATATATATATATATATATTAAAGTGTCAAATTTCATGCACAGTTCACATATAAGTGTTTCTTCATTCAGGTAATATTTTAAAACTTGTTATTTGCGTGAGAACATAATTTATATCACCTTGCCAAATAAACATTGGTTTAGAAAGCTCTCTCTTAGTGATTTTAGTTTGTGAATAACATATGCATTGGAAGGGTTGGTACCACTTTGTGTTTTAGCTATTATTCTCGCGTAGTTGTTAAATCTTTAGGAACATTTGCAACGATGATCAAATAATTTCCTGTTAGTTTGATTTGTTTTACTTTTGGAAGTAAACTTGCATTAAATATAAAATTCCCCTTCACATATTAATAGGCTTTATATAATTTGCAGTGAATTGTCCCATCTGGCTGGTGTGTATTATTAGTATCATTATTTAAATTTGTCTGTCAAAAATCATGTTAGATAACTAGAGAATAATTGAATAGAGTATCAATAACTCAATACTTAGTTGAAAAATATAAGAATGCTATAGTGTTATAAGATCAATAGTTACTTATTGCATAGTGACTATAGCCATTATACAAGGTACATTGATGGAAAACAGAAGCATAGTACTCTATACATATATGCTCGTTAACATTTCGCTTCGGAGAAATACAGTTCACACCAGTCAACTGTATAAGCAAATATTGCAACACTGGCAAACTAACGTACGAGATACGAGATATGGAGATAGTGTGTGTGTGTGGTGAACGACAACCAACGAGATTGTACCTCCCCAATGCATGGTTAGTTTACCAGCATACAAGTTTGACGTCTCCACCGCTCATATTGTCTTAAAATTGTCGTGTCGTAAAATTCGTGTATCATAATATTACATACGTTTCTCGATGTTCCACACGTATTCCAACAGTGAGTATGCCGATATTGTGTAAGTGTAAGGATTGTGTGACTAGGGTATCCAATAAGATGGTTGCCGCATAGGTCTGTTTTCCCGAGGACGTAATCACAACTATGTTATACTGGGACTTTTAGACCGGCTGTCATTGTGGATGGAGTTTATGTGGTACTTTGCCACCGCCATCGTTCCCATAACATTCTCCGTTATATTCACGCAAACCCGTCATCGAGTGTACGAAGAGCGGCGGTCGAACTTGCTATTCCAAATTCAGCAATATGGAGAGCACTGGCGGTGGATGGACGCTATGCATATCATTGGCAACGTGTACAGAATTTACTACCCACTGACATAGGACGTCGACGAGACTTCGGTGAATGGTTCAACGGGCAATGTAATACGAACAGACGTTTCCCAGAGTCGGTGACGTGGACGGACGGCCATCTTGAGTAGATGTGGCACCTGCAACCAGCAGAACAGCCCGCAAGGACGAATATCCTCATGCAATCAGGGAGTACTATTGCCAGCACGAATTTAAGTGTAATGTGTGGCAGGGATTACTGGCTCACAATCTCGTCGGCCCCTATTTTCTACCTCACCGCTTGAACGGCCAGAACTACTTTCAATTTCTCCAGAATGGGTTCAGAGTGCTCCTTGAGGATACACCCGTGTTTAATCTACGTCATATATGGTTTCAGTTGGATGGCTGCCCAGCTCACTTTTCCACAGATACACGTGCACTAATACTAGCTACCCTTTAGGATGGATAGGTTAGGGAGGCACTATTTCCTGGCCTTCACGTTCTCCGGACCTCACACTGTTGGACTTCTTTGCCCAAGGCGCTATCAAAGGTGTCGCATACGCCACCCCAGTCAATGATATTCAGGAACTTCAGAAAAGAATCGGCAAGCGTGTGCGTACATACCAGCAGATGAATGCCAGTCGGCTCAAATGTCCGTTTTAGGGAGGTGTCCTGGCAATGCATCAAGGCTGGAAGGGGGCGGCATGTTTGGAACACCAAAGAAATGTATTCTGTTAATTGCCAATGTCCTGAATAAGCATATGCAATCGTGTTATTTAAGGGGAATCCTGTATAATCCTGAGCTCCATATTGATTCAAAATACTCGGTAATGATGCGTTACGGAAGCTTAAATGTATAGATATTATGCTCCTATTTTTGCAATTTCAATGTAGCCGTATATGAAGTGGCGCCGTTTCTTTCTGTAAACTGCTTACTATATATATATATATTATATGATATTATATATATATTTTATATATAGTATATATATATATTATATGATAAAATATTAATTATATATTATATATATATATAGATATACTATATATAATATAGATATTATTTATATATATATATATTATATGATATATTTATATATATACTTATGTCATATATATATATAATAATATATATTATAGTAATATATTATATATATATTATATATATATTATATTATTTAATAAAATATAATTATATTATTATATTATTTATTTATAATATATATATACTCTCTTATATATTAATGATATATATATATAATTATATAAATATAATATATTATGCTCCTATTTTGCCATCAATGTAGCCGTAAAATTACTCCTACCATTCATCGCAATTATGTGCTGTATATTATTATATATATATATATATATATATATATTATATATTATAATATATATATTATATATAATATTAATATTATATATATATTTTATATATATATATATATTAATTATATATATCTATATTATTATATTATTATATATATTTTATATTATATTATATCTATATATATAATAGTATATATATATATTAATATAATATATCTTTATATATAAATAATTATATATTCTATATATATATATATAAAAATAAAATATATATATATATAATATATATATATATATATTATATATATATTATTATATTTATATATTATATATATATATATATAGATAAGATTATATATTATATATTATATATATATATTATATAATATATATAGTATATATTATATATATATAATATATATATATATTATTATAATATATTATTTATACTATATATATATATAGTATATATATATAATATTATATATATATATAATATTTTATATATACATATATATACTATATATATAATATATATATTATATATATATATAATATTAAATAATATTTATAGATCTAATTATATATATAGACAGTCTGTTGTACTTCTCTCTATTTATAATAATGAGATATTAATATATTATATAATAGATATATATAGATATATATATTATATATATAATAATATAATATAAATATAATTTATATTTAATATATATATATATATATATATATATATATAGATATATATATATTTATTATTTATATATATATATATATATATATATATATTATGATATTATTTTATATAATTATATATTTAAAATTATTATATATATATTATAATTATAGTGATATATATAGATATATATATGATATATATATATATTAGTAATGTATATATATTATATTTATATATTATATATATTATATATCTAATATATATATATTAGGAGGGAGAGAGAGAGAGATGAGGGGAGAGATGTAGATTAGGAGAGGAGGAGAAGGGGGGAGGAGAGAGAGGGGAGGGCGCGAGGAGAGAGAGAGAGAGGAGGGAGACGACCGAGAGAGGGAAGGAGGAGACGAGAGGAGGAGAGAGAGGAGGAGAGGAGAGAGGGAGAGAGGAGGAGAGGAGAGAGAAGAGAGAGGAGGACGAAGAGGAAGGATATAGGGTCGGGTGCATTGTTGTACCGAAATGAGCCTTTATAATAATAATAATAATAAAATAATATAAATAATAATAATGAATAATATTTATATAATATAATTAATTAATAATAATATAATAAAATAATTATAATTAAGAATAATATAATATAAATAATCTATGAATTATATTATATATAATATAATAATTAAAATAATAATAATAATATTAATATAATAATATAAATAATAATAATTAAAAAATAATAATGAATAATTAAGAATAATAATAATAATAATTATAATTTATGAATATAACTTAATAATAATAATAATAATAATAATAATATTATAATAATAATAATTATTAATACATAATAATAATAATAACTAATAATATAATACTATATAATCATAATAATAAAATGATATAGATAATAATATAATAATAATTAATAATATATAATAATAATAATTATAAAAAATAATAATAATAAAATGAATTAAGAAATAGATAATTAATAATAATAATAATAATAATAATAATAATAATTAATAAATAAAATCAATTATAATAATATAATAAAATCAATATTAATAATAATATAATATAATAATATAATATAATAATAATAGATAATAATAATAATAATAATAATAATAATAATAATAATATAATAATAATAATAATAATAATAAAAATAATATAATATTAATAATATATATAATAATTAAATATAATAATAATATATAATAATAATAATAATAATAATAATAATATAATAAAATAATAATAATATAATAATAATAATAATAATAATAATAATAATAATAATAATAATAATATAAAAGACGAGAAGATAAAATTAATTCAGGTAGCCCATGATGTCTACGAAGTGAAACCCGTAGCCATGATGTTATTATAATAATAAAAGATAAACCAATAATATATAATAATAGATAATTAATAATTTATAAATAATAAAATAATAATAATAATAATAATAATAATAATAATAATAATAATAATAATAATAATAATAATAATAATAATAATAATAATAATAATAATAATAATAATAATATTAAATAATTATAATAATAATAATATACATAATATATATCGATAATAATAATTAATAGATAATATATATAATAATAATAATAATATAATATAATAATAATAATAATAATAATAATAACAAAAATAATACACAGAAGACACTATTGTAAAGTTAAATGCCCAGAACATGTTCAAGAGTTGAATCTAAACTGAAAAATTTTAATGCTTAAAATTTACTTTTCTGGAAAGGCTAAGTAACAATATTAATTTTTTAGTTATTATTATTATTATTATTATTATTATTATTATTATTATTATTATTATTATTATTATTATTATTATTATTATTATTATTATTATTATTATTATTATTATTATTATTTTATTTATTATTCATTATTATTATCTATTAATTATTTATATTTTATTATAATTAATTATTATAATTATTATATCTTTATAATTATTATTAAATTTTATTATTATTATTACTATTATATTATTAATGTTATTATTATTAATTATTATTATTATTTATCATTATTAATTATTATTATCTGATCGTTTAAATGTCTTCTGATTGAATTCATTTTCGAACATAGAAAAATTAACAACAAATAAACCAAGTCAATAAAATAATTTTCTTTTGTTTTTATATAATAAAATATTTTTTTTACAAAAATATTCAAATAATAATAAAATAATAAAATAATAAAAATAAAAAATAAAAATTATAATTTTTTATAACAACGTACGAACGATATAAAATTATTTTTGTTTATTATTATACAGCATTGTAATTAACTGAAATAAACAGACGGGTTGCAAAAAAGCAAAAAAAATTACAGTTATATAAAAAGAGTATTAAAACAAGCAGAGGAGAAAACTTGTCTTCACATCAATTAGCTAGCTATTGAAGCTGAACTCTCTCTCTCTCTCGTCTACTCTCTCTCTCTCTCTCTCCTCTCTCTCTCTCTCTCCCCTTCTCTCTCTCTCTCTCCCTCGTTTCTCTTTCTCTCTCTCTCTACTCTCTCTCTCTTTCACTCTCTCGTTTCACTCTCGCTCACTCTCTCACACTCATTCCCCTCTATCTCTCCTCTCGTCTCTCTCTCTCTCTCTCCTCTCTCTCTCTCCTCTCTCTCTCTTTTCCTCTCTCGTTTCGTAAAGGGCCTTCGTTTATGGAGAGAGTAATAACATTGCGTACCGCATTTAATGTTCTAAAGCATGTAACGCAGTACATCGGAGACATGATAATCAACCTCGGCATGTCTTAGTGTAAGAACGTAAATAAGTGAAAAATCTTCAAAAGGAAGCTAGTAGTACCAAATGGTCGACAGGAAAAATGATCAACAGGTCAATTGGTCGACATTTGTAAAAAAAATAACATGTTTATTTAGAGTTTCTCTCACAATCCCAAAAAAAACTTAAATAAGTTAAGTAAGGTTAAAGTTAAGTTAGTTCTTAAGTTAAGTTAAGTTAAGTATAGTTAAGTTAAGTTAACCTAACCTAACCTATAACTTAAATTAACTTGGTTTCAAACTGAGTTATCGTTTACTTACTTAACTTAACTTTAAGATAACATAACCTAACTAACCGTAACCTAACCTAACCTAACCTAACCTTAACCTACTTACACTAACCTATCTAACGCCTGCGGCCTGGCTGACGGGAATTTTTTGGATGTCGTGTAGACCATTATGCCTGATCGACCATTCTAGGGCTAGTCTCCCAACGAGTGCACATTTTAATATATAATTATATATATGTTCTATATTTATCATATAATATATATGTATATAATATATATATATAGTATTATATATATTATATATATATATTATATATATATAATATATATATATATAATTTTATAATATTACTATAATATATATATATATATATATTATATTATATAATTATTATTATATATATATATATTATATATATGAAAAAATTTATTATATTTATATATATATAAAAATATTTATATATATATATATATATAGACTTATATATATATATATATATTTATATATATATTATTATATAATAATATCAAGACAAAATCACATGACAGTTGCGGAGGAAATCCGAAAAGGTCCCTCCTTAATTTGTTTGACGTTGCATCTATTGTAATTTACGACGCTTGCGACATTATCAATTCAAAACACTGCTGAAAGTTAGAGAAAGCCTTAACCGTAAGTTATTATCTTTTTTTATTTAGATGAATATTTTACTTATATATATATTATATATATATATATATATATATATATAATATATAATTATACTAAATATATATATATATATAATAATATATATATATATTAATATATACTATTATAATATATATATTCGTTATAGTAATAAAACTATAATATTATATATAATATATATAATATCTATTATATTAATATATATGTTCCCTCCTATAAATGATTATATAAGAAATGAAAATTATTTAAGAAAAAAAGTTATTATTAATCTAGATAATTATTATTTATCTAAGACCAGTTTATCAAACTAATAAGTATTTAGGTAATAACTATAGAATATATTATCTCTCTATCTACTTATAAATAAAGACAGCAAGAGATATAGGTGTAATAAAGTTACGTGATACCTATTAGTGCATTTGTATATAATATTCTAGCTATCTTTCCTTCCCTATATTATTTCAAATATGCGATTTTTAATCTTATTAAATGACTCTTTATTAATTTTTCAATGCTAAGAATACCTATTAAAAACATCAATTTTTAAGAATTTACCATAATTAATATATCTATATTGGATATGAAATATGAGGATAATCTAGACTTTATAAGAGTTCTCATTAAATTTGTATGTGAAATTTAAGAAAAGGCGTATATAGTATAAATTTTTTATTAAAAACAGGTTTTCACTCAATAATAATAATTGATAATAAATTTGTATATATAATAGTGGATAAAACAAATAATTCAAGCCAGTAGATTGTAAAAATGGCATTATATTAATGACATCCATTATAAAATTATTAGTATAAATAATCGCTATTCTGCTTTTGGAAAGCGTCAAGTTAAAAATGTAAAACATATTATTTTATTGGAGTGGTGAAAATTATGTAAAAAACTCAATTTAAAAACTCAATTTTAAAACTTACCAAATAATTTCAAATGTTGATATATATACATTTTAGGAAAAAGCGTATTACTTTTAAGAATATCCTTAACTTTTGTTAATATTGTCAAATTGTATATAGAAAAACTTTTAAAATCTTTTAAGTTAAATTTTTTTTAATGCATTTTCAATTTATTCCAAATTAAAATGAATAAATTACTATAAAAATGTAATATTTAAATTTTACTAAATTATTTAAACATGACATTTAAGACATCACATAAAATCAATTAATATAATATATAAATTCTTATTCTAGCTTATTTAAAGAATAGTACACTTTCAATTAATAATAACCAATTGTATCTCATAATGTTGTCTGGATAACCATCAACCACCGCTTATAATATTTCAACTCTTATATTGTAATCAAGCGCCTTTTAAATTGTCATTAAATTTAACGAGGTATGGCCCCATAAAGTTATGGCATGAATATTACTTTTTATAATGTTAACTCTATATGGAATCAATTGCTGATTTTCGTGATTAATTAAATTTTTTTTAATAAATAGTTTTCTTCAATCTTAAAATTAATATATTTTTTTAATGTTTCAACTCTTATATGGTAATCAAGCGCCTTTTAAATTGTCATTAAATTTAACGTACTAATTTAAGTAACTAATACACTAAATAAATTGTAATTAAATTTAACGTGGTATGGCTTATACGAGAATATGACAATTCGATGCGATCAAGGGTCAGCCATATGCAGTCTCTCTCTCATCAGGGAAAATAATACCTTTAAATAACTCCACAGTTATGGGACATATCCAAAGACGTAGCTTGTCCTGAAGACCCCCACTAGTAGAAGAAGAAGAGTCTCCAGTCTCTGCTGAAGCAGAGTCAGAAATAACCATATCCTCTCGGAGATTTATGAGGATCAACAAAGAACTTAACTACCTACTCTACCTTGTTCGGAGAGAAAATTCTTCCAGATAGGCTCACCCACATATGCTATGGTTTCAACCTCTTGCTTTTGTGATTTCTCTCCACCTTCAGATAGCTCTTTGTCCGGATAGTGTTCTTCTTGAGCTACATTAGTGATTCTCTGGGGCTGTTGGTATAGCAGCCATGAGTCCTTAAAAGAAGGTTTGGGCAATTAGAATCCATGGTCCTTAGCAAGCTCTCGATACAGACGTGTAGCCTCGGGTTGATTTAAAATATCCTCACACAGATTCTTCTAAGTACTCCTCTTGGATTTTATGAGTTCTCTGTTATGCTTATGCACCTCCCAAATTTTGGTTCATTTTGCACTGTTGAAAAGCCTTTTGGAGTTGGATCTTAAGGTGACTAGCTATTGACTCCACCAGTTAACTCTTCGGGTCCCCTCTTTTTACAGAGGGCAGCTGTTCTCATTCAAATTTAGTGCGAGATCCTGAGCATTCTCTATTTATCCTTTTACATCCTCTATGTCCTGTTTAAGAAGCTCTTTGTACTGTTTCATTCCATCCTTCATCAAGATTTCTCCTTGCTAAAACCTCGAATGTGATATATCTGTAATCCGTATGAAAGACCCCATCAGACACACACCAATTCGACATTTGTGCTCTATGATTAACACTGACCAAAGTAATGTTCAAAACCTCCTGCCTATTTGATGTTATGAAGGTTGATTTGTTACCTTTATTCACAACCAAAACATCTTTTCCATATTTAGTCATGAAATCTATCAAGCACTCCACCTCTATTATTGATGATATCACTACCCCACAGGGTGTGAAGGGCATTTGTATTACAGCTCACAAACAATCAGATGTTGTACCATTAACAGAATTAAACCAGCCTTTTGACTTCGTCTTGAGGTGATTCAACAGACTCTTTACAAAAAGTGTAATGGTAATTCCCTGCGTGGTCAGCACGTCGACTTAGACCGCCAATAGTTCCATGATATAGAAGGAGGATTAATTATACATCCGAGAACAACAACTGCAAGAGAACAACCGCAAGAGACATGTTATGCTCACATTTTTATATCAGTTTACTTACCCTGTCTGGTATTCTCATCTTACCAAATCTTAACCAGGGCTCCTGTATGAAGGCTACATTTTATCGCTCAGTCGAAAAAGTTCTAACATGGAGATGAGTAGCTGTCTTCAAGTGATGGAGGTTGATTTCAAGGTAGACCAGTTTTTCTTTGTTCTCCATCAGCTCGGCAGCCCTGACTAGTATGCTTCATTTCCAATTACTAACGCTACACGTTCCATATAAACGAGTGGAGAACAACAAATAAATTAAATAGAACAGTAATGTTTTAAACTCTTCCTTCTGTAATATACCACTAATATCTTTTCTGAAAAAAACTTTGGAAGAAGAATCTATGTTTATTATGACGAAATAATATCCTTTCTGATAATTTCATGATTCGCAAAGCAACTGCTAACCAAAATTACTTGCATTTACATAAATATACATGTTTGCGGGCGGGTTTTGTACGGGAAGCTTATTTTGTCCTTGACATGTACTGAAAAGATCAGCACGATATCTTTCCTCAGGACCGAATTGCATCCTGGTGAGTGAAGACATGCTGTCGTGTATCGGGGAATTGCCTGAATATCTTCAATTGAGTCAAATCGTTTCCCATTCAGGGAAATTTTCAATTGTGGAAACAGGTATAAGTCGGCATGAGCTATATTGGAGGAATAGGGTGGTTGCGGAAGCACAGGTATTTGGAATTTGGTAATAAATTCTGTGATCGAGAAGGGCACATGAGCCGGTGGGTTGTCGCGGTGGAGGACCCAATTTTTATCTCGTCGGAGTGCATGCCTTTTCTTCCGTACTTTTACGCGCAAACGCTGAAGGACACTTTTATAGTATT
>JABUQX010138068.1:5000-10000 GCA_015478945.1 Trachelipus rathkii | reverse complement strand
TGTGAAAAATACTGAAAAGGTGATGCAAATTTTATGGATAAAAAGAGCTTAGTTGTTTTAATACTCAAATTTGTTTTTGGAATTACATATTAATACATACATACATACATACATACAAAATTATTATATTTTCTAGCAGGTTCAATTTTTTTACACATATTGAAGACATTTTGACATTTGAAAACTCCCTAAATTATTCATATTTATGTATATATATATATATATATATATATATATATATATATATATATATATATATATATATATATATATATATATATAAATCCCTAAATATATTCATATATATATATATATATATATATATATATATATATATATATATATATATGGTAAATTTTGAACTTGCATACTTGTGGGTTATAATATTTATAGCTTTTACCGTTCAATATTTTGAATTTTAGAATAGCGTAGTGTATATGTTAGCATGTCTTTCGTGTGTCAAAAGTTAACCCTTTTACATAGACTGACAATTAAATTTCATCACAATCAGCACTGAACTGAGCAATATCTTACTTTAAATATATATATATATATATATATATATATATATATATATATATATATATATATATATATATATATATATATATATATAACTATATATATATATATATATATATATATATATATATATATATATATATATATATATATATATATATATATATATTAGGGTGGTCGTTGTTTACCCACGCTTGGGTAGAAATTTTCGTTAGATTTTTTAAGCTACCATACATATTGTCTCCATTTATGAAAAAATAATTCAGTGTCTCGTTTCAGCTGATTTTGATATGGTTAAAGGGTGGCCCTGGGTGTCTGATATTTATGTACATGAGGCATTCGGGTAAAAAATCCCAAATTAAAACATTTTTCCATATGTGGGACGAATTATATGAAATAACACTACAAAAGGTACTTCAAAGAAATATAAAATAACTGCCTCGAGTCATAAAAGTGACGTCAGAAGGTCAGTAATCACAGAAGTGGGTGGGTTACAACGTCGTATGAAAATATGCTCACTTCGAATCCAGCAGGTTATACCAGTTCTCTTTAGTTACATTTGAGAAGAACGTGTATACTTTCTAAACCAATGTATGCTTCAAGGTTAAGTGAAAATATTTTTACTTGGTGTTGCTCGCCTGACATATCCGAATGTAAATTGCCATCAAATAAACAAAGTGTTATGTGTTATTTTTCAATCTGCGCGTGGTAAAGTTGAAGTTGCGTGATGCAGAAGGTTATGATATTTTGGGATCAAGCTCGAATCTCAACACAGGATATAAAAAATTGCAATAAGAAAGTAGAAGCTTTGCACAAAGAATTGCGGACTCTACAAAAACACGCTACAAGAACATCAGAGGCTCATAAGACAAAGGTAGCGGAATTTGTATCGAAACTCGATGATCTTTTCGACATTGCACATGCAAACGCATTGAGTACGATTACTATTGAAGAGGATAAACAGTTTTTGATTAATCAGAGGAAGAAAGGACGGCCAGGATTCATGTACGGGATCGATTACGAACAACTTGAAAGGGAACAAAGAGCTGCAGACCAAGAAGAAAGAATCTTGAAGAGAAAAGAACGAAGCAATCGCGAAATTGAAGAGCAAGGTAAGTAATATTAAATATTATATTGGTTATTGATTTTTTTTATTGTTTTAGATTTTAATCAAAATTACAATATTATTGTTCATATCCTGATTGTTTAAATTTTGTTTTAACATTTTGTATTTAAACAATGTATAATACGTCAAGTAACTTAAATGATATATTAGAAATATTAGATTTATCATAAAAGTAATAGATATTTTAATAATTTTATAGTGCTTCTAGTGTAATACTCCTGTTTGTTGCTTCAGGTGTCAAATTATATTGCTTTTCTTTACAGAGAGAAGTGTGGAATTGATGTCGTCGTCATCCTCTAACAGCGGTTTTGGGTCTGATACCGATGTGGAACCTGTCGCTGGAACATCTACAGATATCAGTGCGACTAAACGTCCTTTTCACAAGGTTTGAACTTCTCAGAGGGAGGCGGCAAAGGAAGAGAGGGACACCAGAAACTTATGACGTCTAAGCTGGCCGCAGCTTTAGATACATGTAAAATCAGTGACAGGGATGCGGTTCATATTCTGATAGCTACAACTGAGGCATTGGGTCATACTGCTGATGCTTATGTCATTAATAGAACATCCATTCGCAATTTCAGAAAACAAATACGGGAAGAACGCGCAATGGAAATTAAGAAACATTTCAGGGATACCACATTGTAAGCCGCCGTCTTTCATTGGGGCGGGAAATTAGTTCCATCGTTGACTGGCACAGAGACCGCCCATAGACTTCCTGTGATCCTTTCGAATGGAGAAACCGAACAACTCCTTGGCGTGCATCTTACAATCTGGTACGGGAAAGGATCAGGCATCTGCGGTATGTGAAGTGATTGCCGAATGGGGTCTCCATACGTATGTCAAAGCACTTAGCTTCGATACTACAGCAACGAACACTGGAGGTGTTAGAGGAGCCTGCGTTCTGATAGAACAATGTTTGGATAGAGACCTTTTGTACCTGCCTTGTAGACATCATATTTATGAAATCATTCTTAGAAGTGTTTTCGAGGAAAAGATGGGTACAACTACAGGTCCCGATGTATTACTTTTTAAAAGATTTCAAAGTGCTTGGTCTGGAATTGACGTTCATAATTACCGGTCAGGAATTGACAACGTAAAAATGGTAAAGAGTCACTTGAATGAAGGCGAAATATCCCGAATACTTGACTTTGTTAGAGGTACATTGAGGGAACAGCAGCCTAGGGATGATTACAGAGAATTTCTAGAATTAACGGCAATTTCAAAGGAGAAGGAGCTTTCCATCATGCACGCTGGATGGCAAAGGCCATTTATTGCTTGAAAATCTTTATGTTTCGTACTGAATTTGCATTAGCACCGAAAGAGGAAAAAGCAATAAGTGATATTTGTATTTTCCTTGTTACTGTATATGTCGAAGCATGGTTTAGTGCGACATCTGATATATATATATATATATATATATATATTAGTGATGGACCGGATGTCAAAATTTGACTGTTTGCGGATGCGGATCTTAAAGAGGATGAGGATGCGGATGCGGATCTTAAAGTAGATGAGGATGCGGATGCGGATGCGGATGCGGATGTTTACTCTTTGAAGTTTGAATTAAAAATTATATATATATATATATATATATATATATATATATATATATATATATATATATATATATATATATATATATATATATATATATATACATATATATGTATATATATATATATATATATATATATATATATATATATATATATATATATATATATATATATATATATATATATATAGTTCTATAATATAATATATATATATATGTATGTGTATATTTATTCTTTTTTATATTTAAATATATATATATATATATATATATATATATATATATATATATATATATATATATATTATATACATATAACATACATATAAAAATCTAATAACTTATATATTTATATTATATATATATATATATATATATATATATATATATATATATATATATATATATATATATATATATATATATATATATATATATATATATATATATATATATATATATATATATATATATATATATATATTACAGCTGTCACCACCACTCACGGGCAGAGCCCTATTCAGGGAGGGGGTGTTGCACGCTAAAATTTCATCCACTAGCGCAAATTACGCAGATGAGCACAGACGCAGGCTTTAAAGTGAGGGAGATTAAATTGAGCAGGAAACACAGAAGATGGAAGAGAATTCCACAGAACAGAGGTGGCAGGGAAGAAGGAAGCACCGCAGCGAACTAGCCTGGAGGTTACCAATATCCACACAAAACTCGTGCGCAGACACATCACCCCTTGTGCTACTTACGAGGGCGTCGTAAAGGTGGTGGTACGCGAGTGGTAAGTTCCCTCGAACACCTGCCGCTGCGGTACCTATAGAAAAGAGATAAAGCACCAACATCGCGCCGCAAAGATAGAGAGTCAAGTGAACTGGAAAGTACAGAACAGTTTATAAAGCCTTTTGGCTGTGACTCGATCCCATCAAAAATAGATTGAAACCCAGAGCCCCCAGATATGAGGAACAATTACTCCATACAAGAACGGATGAGACCCTTGTATATGATAACTGAGGAAGAGAAAAAAGTCACAGTCACAGAACTCCCAGTTTCTTTGAGGCCGTCCTAGCAACCGTTGTGAACATGAGGTTTCCAAGACATTTTTGTTTATGTTAAGGCAGAAGGATGTTTATATTGTCCAGATTAGGGTACTGATTGAATTCATCATAAATATTGCAAAGTTGAAGGTGTTTTAGAGTTTGGGATTTGTAAAGTTGAGCTTTAAAGAAATTGAATTTCACAGGATGGAGACGACCCCAATCGGAAATTCTATCCAGATCAACGAGAATAGAATCGGAAAGATTAAGACGGGCAATTCACAGAAGTAAAAATATTTAGCAGGAATTTCAAGGAGTTGCAGACTGAAAAGGGGAGGTATCAGCATACGAGTAAATAGAGTTAAGTGCAGGTGAGGAGTTTATTTATGAAAAGTGGGAATAGAGTAGGAGATAAACCGAGCAGTGAGGAACACTACAGTTGACAGAAAAAGAAGAAGAAGTCGCTCCATCAACCACAGCCAATATTGAGTGACTTGAAAGAAAGCTAGATAAAGTAAGCAATGGCAAGAGAATTTCACAGGAGAGACTTGGAGAGCAGTGACTCAGTACCATACCAGTCAAATGCTTGGATCATCAATATACCATAAGTCTCCCGGTAGTTCCTAAGAGCGGAAAACCATAAATCCGGTTAAATAATGCAAGTATTTCGACAGTAGACCTCGAGCGCCGAAAGCCGCATTATGGATCGAAGAGAAGATAATGAGATTCCAAATGCTCAAGGAAATAAGAGTAA
>JABUQX010138067.1:7500-12500 GCA_015478945.1 Trachelipus rathkii | reverse complement strand
CACTTCAAGAAAAACAGTAACGAAACAGATATTTAGGGTCTAAATAATACTTTGCTCTCTTTTATTGAAATTGAGAAGAAAAGAAATGGTACCCTAATATAAATATAGTAAGGGTTGGTTTTGTTTGGCAGAGGTGGACTTTGTTTGACAATACTTTCTTGATAATATGTAAAAAGTTGCTTATTTAAATTTCATACCGTTAGTTACTTAAACTAAGTTTACCTTTTAGTTTCTATGTTTTGGTCTAGATTTTATGAAGTCTTTTTACGACTCACATTGCTTTTCATTCAATTTGTAATCCAGGTTATTAATCTCTAATTATCTTTGAGTCTGCCAAATGCAACAGTTTCTGTAAATTACTTACTTAAATGTTGATATTTTTTGCATTTAATATTTACTGTTGTAATTATGATCGTTTATATTATTTTTTTTCTTCTTCTTCTTCTTCTTCTTTTCTTCTTCTTCTTCTTCTTCTTAAGTCTCAACCATATGAATTGTATTTTGAATGTAAAATAGATAACCAGGGTAAAATCATGGGTTCCTCAAATCTGCTGTAATTTATGTATTGTGCTGGGTGGCTAGCTGGCTGGCTGGCTGGCTGGCTGGCTGGCTGGCTGGCTGGCTGGCTGGCTGGCTGGCTGGCTGTGCAAACCTGCTGGCTGGCTGGCTGGCAACGGGAAACCCCAGAGCACGCTACCTTCTACGAGTTACTACCCCTACCCCCCTTTACTTTCTCCACCATAAAATATAATATTTAGCTTTAATTTTTTTCCAATTTGCAAATACGTTATAGTTTTAATTAAGATTTTCTTTTTCTTTTCTTTTCTTTTCTTTTCTTTTCTTTTCTTCTTCTTCTTCTTCTTCTTCTTCTTCTTCTTCTTCTTCTTCTTCTTCTTCTTCTTCTTCTTCTTCTTCTTCTTCTTCTTCTTCTTCTTCTTCTTCTTCTTCTTCTTCTTCTTCTTCTTCTTCTTCTTCTTCTTCTTCTTCTTCTTCTTCTTCTTCTTCTTCTTCTTCTTCTTCTTTTTCTTTTCTTTTTCTTTTTCTTAAAATTATTTATTGCAAATATTATTGTTATTATTATTATTATTATTATTATTATTATTATTATTATTATTATTATTATTATTATTATTATTATTATTATTATTATTATTATTATTATTATTATTATTATTATTATTATTATTATAACTAATATTTAACTGGTTCATCTTTATGAATTAAAAAATAAAATTATTATTATAATCATTATTATTATTATTATTATTATTATTATTATTATTATTATTATTATTATTATTATTATTATTATTATTATTATTATTATTATTATTATTATTATTATGTTTCGGTATTTGCAATAGTTTACTTATTTTATTATCGCTATTATTATAATTGTCAGTTTTTGCTATTAAATCTTATGGGCCTTTTGTTAGTGTTTTTTTATTTTCTCTCTCTCTCTCTCTCTCTCTCTCTCTCTCTCTCTCTCTCTCTCTCTCTCGGAACAATTTTATTTACATTTTTTTTTTTATTTTAGATCTTATCTTTAGCTTTTTATTCGAAAAATTCGATAAATGAGTTAAAAAGATTTTAAAAAATTTTTTATTTTAAAACTATTAGAAGTCACTTCTAACACCCCCCCCTCACCCCCACCCCGTCCCCTCTTTCTACCATCACTTTTATTTTACCAATTTTTAGATTTTATTAAAAACGATAATTCTTTCATAAAGGAAATTCTTCGTGCTATTACTTTAAATTTACGATTTTTAATAATAAAATATATATTTTCTGCGTTAATTTTATTTCATTTTATAATTCTTACTTTAATCCTTTGAGTAAAGTTAACTAAAAGGATGAAAAATTTTGGAAAAATTTTCAAAATACTTTTTTTTAAATTAAAAATTAAATAATTAAAAAATTTATTGCAGTGATGAAATTTTTTGGAGAAAATAGATACCTTTTCTTTTTTTTATATTTGTTTGAAAAAATGTGCAAGAGATTTATTAGTTTATTTATTTTTTGCGTTATATATCATATATTTCTGCTTCATTCATTCTTTTAAACAAAAAATAGGTATTACATTACACAATATCTAAGAGCTATGAAATTATGTAGTCCTTATTCCCTTGATAATGAGTTGAAATTTATTAAAAACTCCTTTAGATTTTTGTATTATCATAAAACAAGGAAAAATTTAAACTAGATAGGAGAGACCACTCCAAAGACATTTAAAAAATAAATAAATAAAAAAGGTTTTCCCCTTTCAAATCGAACCTGAAATAAAAAAAAGTATATATATATATATATTAAACAGTATCCTAAATGCAGTCAGTCCCAAGCACTCTTAAGAAAAAAAACTTATGTTGAAATATCAATTAAATAATAAAGAAGGCAACATATGAATTTAGAGCATTGATTGCAAGAATTGTGACAAAAGTTATTTTGACGAGACATGATTTCAATAGACTTATGTATCAACATAATTATAATTTGAAAAATGAAATCCGTAACTTTGATTTATACAAACATAAATGTGACCATAACCTTACTATTGCTATGAATTCTGCAAAACAAAATTCCATCCTGAAAAAAAAACTATAAATAAAAAATTATTTGTATCATTTATTATTAAAAACACAAATTTTTTTTAGCAAAAATTTACTAAAAAATAAAAATAGATAATATGTTAAATAATTTATAAAAAAATGATAATTACTTCAAAAAGTTCTTTGAAAAAAATACATTTGGGGTTTGGTGAAACAATAAAAGCTGTCCAGATTTTCCTGTTAAAAATTTTATGCCTTTTGTTTTTACATTTCTTGAATAAGGACCCCTCAAGTGTAGTGGTTAAAAGCTTAGCTTAATCTAGGTTTTTAATCTTCGTTTCATGTATACCATTTTATTTTTATTCCTATTTCGTATTACTGTTCTGTGTTTCAAGCGTTTTAAAAGTGGGTTTAGATCATGGGCGTAAAGAATTGGTATATATATATATATATATATATATATATATATATATATATATATATATATATATATATATATATATATATATATATATATATATATATATATATATATATATATATATATATATATATATATTTATTTATATATATATATATATATATATATATATATATATATATATATATATATATATATATATATATATATATATATATATATATATATATATATATATATATATATATATATATATATATATAAATATCTGGAGCTAGGTGAGCACTATACACCGGGAACAGAAAACTAGTAGAACAACATGAAGTAAGTCGAAAGGAAAGCTTAAGCTTAAGTGAGAGTCCGTAGCAGTCAAAAAATTCCATCCTAAAGCTTTACAAGATCACGATGAACCCTCATTATGGTATCTCGTCATGGTAGGGTCCATAACATGGGCCAGACCCACAACCATATCCCCCTCACAAAACCCCGCCATTCACTCCTATTGTGCACCTTTCTTCTCGCGTCTGCCAAACTCACGTTCATTTCCTTCAAACATTCCTTTACTGACTCAATCTTCTTCGATCTTCCAGCCTGTCGATTCCCAGCATAATCACCTCTAAACCAACTACTCTAATCAACCGACAATCATCCACCCTTTCCTTATGACCAAACCATCTTAATACACTCACCTTTATTCTCTCATTTAATCATTTTTTCACACCACACATCTCAATGACCCATTAATTTCTCATTTTATCAATTATTCTTATACTTAACACGCCACTAAGATTCTCCATCTGAACAGATTTTAACTTAGATCTATACTTCTTATTACACACCATAGTTTCTCTACTATACATTAACATCTGTAATAACATACCCATTAGCACACTCAAAACTTAGTTCCTTTGTGTTGGCCAATGATTTAATTGCTCCAGCCACCTTCCCACTATTCAACACCTGTTCTTTCCCTATTTCCTTCTATCCTTCCACCTCCTCCACCATTCTTTTCTTCATCCACAGACTCCTCATTACCACTCCTATCCATTCAAACCCCTCATATTACAAACCCCTCTACCAATCCCCTTAAACTTTCTTCAGATTCTCCCATCAAAGAACAATAAACAGACACTCTCCACTCTCATTAATTCTCCATCAGTCTACCCCTCCCATCTCTAATTCTTTCATCACCCCCACCCACAGGATTAAATGTAAAGGGGGCCTTGCACATCCCTACACTCACTTCACTAATGCTCTGTGGTATTCCTTTTCACTTCCATTTTTCCATTTGTTCTTGCGTGGCACTTTATCGACATGCAACGGTTTCGTTTCCGGCCACCAGCACCATGTTTCACTTCAGCACTGCTCCATGGATCTTCCTATTGATCACCAATGTCGTACACTTTGTTGCAGGTTTGTAAGGCCTGAAGTACAGTTGTTCTTCTTTATATAGAACACTCCGGTCGTTTGATATCGGTGGTGAGGAGATTTGACTGACGTCCTGGCCGCTGCAGCGTTTCTTCGCCTGAAATCGGTTTCTCCGGTCAACTCCAGCGCGTTTCTTTCGGCCAGTACAGGCGTATGTCATCTGCGACTCCCGTAGAGCTGAACACCACCATGGTTCCTGCGCGCAGCATCTCTTGCCCTCATGTTGGTGTTGCTGTGTTCTTGTTCCCGGTCATTCAATTTCCTCCAATCCATCACTATTCTCCTCAAAAAATCATCCATCCCAATACTAATAACCTCTCATCCATCTATTAATACGGTTTATCGTTCTTTAACGTTCTTGTCACTCTACTTATTACCTCCCCCTACTAATTACCTAATCCGCAAAATACATCTTTCTTCTTGCACGATCAAACCCAAACATATTCGCTATCACCTCTTCATTTTTGCTAATTCCATTTAGATTTTCGAACTGTTTCCACCACACTCTCCTTACATCCATTTCATCAGTCATGAAATTACCATCCCAATTCATTTTTCTATGAAGATTTGATTTTACTCTCTCTTAACCTTTCTTTCTTTCTTCT
>JABUQX010138064.1:15000-20000 GCA_015478945.1 Trachelipus rathkii | reverse complement strand
ATCCTCTACCACTTCTAAATGCATTTTGTTCTTCGAGAATCAGTCTCTCAGTCACTCAACGCAATCTTTCAATCAAAGTATCAGCATATACTCGTATTTTTCCTACAACACTCAATAAACTAATTCCTCTATAGTTCCTACAGTTCCCCTTGTCTCCCTTACCCTTATATAATTATACTATTACAGCTCTCCTCCAATCCTTCGGAGCTATACCTCCATAAACGCTTTGTTACACAACTTCCATATCCAGTCAATCAATTCTCGCCTCTATTCTTGATTATTCTTGATACACATTTCTTCTTACATTATCAAACACACAGGCATTCACAATCACCTCTTCATTACTGCCAGTGTTATGCAGATTTTCGAAGTGTTCTCTCTACACTTTCCTTACATTCATTCCATCAGTCACGAAAGTAATATTCCTATTCATTATTCTATGAAGATTCCCCTTATAACCATTCTTAACCTTTCGCACTTCCATCCAAAAGAGCTTCTTATTCCCTTGTAAGTAAGTCCCCATTCATCCTTTTTCCAAACAGTTCATTTACCTCTTTTTTTTCATTCTTTGCATGCAACTTTTAGTCTTCCTTTTTTCCTCCTTACATATTTCCATACACCTTTCTTTTAAGACCTCATCATTGGTATTTAGCACATTCAACCACGCCACTTTTTTACTTTTAACCGTTAGCATCACCTCTTCATTCTACTACTCACTATTGACATTTTTACTTCCTACTTTACCACATCCACATAATTAGCTTGCACTACTAACAAAGGCTTCCTTAATTTGCTCTAAGATTTGTTAAATTTCGTCTTGTTCACATTCAACTGATTTATTTGCAAGCATTCTCACATAATTTTCCTTATAATCTTGTTCACTTAACTTCATACTCTTAATTCTTCCCACTTCCTCCCTTATTCTTCCTTTCCATAAATGCCCCCCACTAGCTTAATTTTACATAAAACAACATAATGATCTGTTATTCCCATTCCCAACCCTCTCGGTTATTTAACATCCATCACATACCTCAACATCTTCACCTGCACAAAATCAGTCATACTTTTCACTTCGATACCATCTCTACCTACACCAACTCTAGTATACATATGAATACTCTTTTGCTCGAAGAATGTATTACTTATACACATACCTCTCTCCTCCACAAAAATCAATCACCTTCCTACCATTCTCATTTTCTCCCGCAACCCCAAAGGTACTTGTTATATCATCATCCCTTTCTCGATCAACTATTCAACCATTTAAGTTGACAAACACAATTAATCTGGAACCCCTACCAACCCCGTCCAAAACATCATTCAGATTATACCAGAAAGTCACCTTTCCTTAACATCACCCTCAGACGGACCATGTACTACAACCACACATACCTTGAACTCAAACATAAATTTAACCATTATAATTCTAGTACTCACACAAACAAAATCCACCATAGCTCTGTGCCCCAAGTCACTCATCAGAGTAATCACAACTATTTCTCTCCTCTCTCTCATTCATCTTTACTCCACCACACACACACATTTCAACCAACACCACTTGTCTTCACCGCTTCCTTTCATCTTTGTTCCAGTCACAGCAAGCATATCAAATTTACCCTTTCTAAATATATCCATCACCTCTCTCCTCTTTTCCTCACCATTTATTCATCTAACATCCATGTACCCAAACGAATTTCATACAATTTCGCGGAAGATACAAGGTTTGCTTACCTTCGAACACGGCAGGGTCGAGACATGCATAAGCATCCATGGTATAAATAAGTGGTAGGAGGCCCCAACCCATCTACCACTGTCCCCTTAGTCGCCTCTTACTACACGCAGAACATACACTGGGGGAATTCTTTCTCCCCCACACACAGGGATACTTTATATATATATATATATATATATATATATATGATATATATATATATATATATATATATATATATATTATATATATATATATATATATATATATATATATATATATATAATATATATTATATTATATATATAATATATATAATATATATATATATATAAAATTTAAAAGTGGTTGAATGGATAGTATCAGAATTCAAATCAAATTTTCTTTCTTGAATCCTGTTAGGATTCAACTGAAAAATGTTTCTGGTAAAAAAATAAATAAAAGATTCAAATACGAAAATCTTTATTGAAATATTTAAACAAATCGTTTATCTAGATATGGAAGATGAAAACTTTAGGCGAAATAAAGATCCAATAAATATGTTGAGCATAGACAGTTATTTACAGGGCCAGTGAATATATATATATATATATATATATGATATATATATATATTATATTATATATATTTATATATATATATAGAATATATAATTTTATATTTAATATTTATTAATATATATATATATAATATAATATATATATATAATATATATATAGATATATATACTATATATATATATTATAATATATATATATATATATATATATATATATATATATCATATATATATTATATATATATATATCATATATATTATAATATTACAACACATGTGTGGTACCATGTTGGCAACTTTTCCTCTTCATTAGAAATAACGATAATATCATTCCTTTCCTTCTTCAGTCGATAACTTAAAAAGATTTCCTTGTTTCGAACGTTCTAAGAGTTTAAAGAGATATCCATTTGCGTATCATGCGACACAGAATTTTTTTCCATTCGGGTTTCAAAAACATTTGCGTTTTCCTGTCTCTTTTACAATCATACTGGTTTTCATTCCGAATGCGATTGGATTTCTTTCACCCGCAGTACTTTGACAGAAAATGGAGCAATTATCAAGATTGCTAAAAACAATATCAAAGCTTTCCTTCTAAGACCGGTGTGTAATAATAACATTAGACTTCGAAATATTAGACACGTATTTTCTAGATTTTTCAAAAGCTTGAATTTTTTAACTACGATACAATTCGTCCGTTGTTTTATTACTGCAGAATACATTTAGCCTCTCTAAATTTAATCATGTTGAAATTCCTCCCACTTTAATTAAAGTTATAAACATTTCGCTGATTACTAAGCAATAAATATAACGATGTTTACATTTTCACTCATCACTTATTTCAAGGTGTTGAAATAGGACTTATTTAGAAGAAACCCATTTTACACATTCATTAACACACGCCAAGACTTACACATACACACATAGAGAAGACATTTATATATATATATATATATATATATATATATATATATATATATATATATATATATATATATATATATATATATATATATATATATATATATATATATATATATATATATATATTTAATACATATTTTATATATTTATATATATATATATATATATATATATATATATATATATATATATATATATATATATATATATATATATATATATATTTTTTTTTACAAAAAAAAATTACACAGTCTTTTTGCCTTCTCAAAATCTGACAATTTAAGTTAAAGAAAGAAAATTCAATTAAAAAAATTAATTAAAATTCAATCTAAAATTTAATTTCCCATCTGGACAAATAAAATAGATAGAATAAAAAGAAGGCAAATTATTATTATTATTATTATTATTATTATTATTATTATTATTATTATTATTATTATTATTATTATTATTATTATTATTATTATTATTATTATTATTATTATAATAATTATTATAATAATAATAATAATAATAATTATTATTATTATTATTATTATTATTATTATTATTATTATTATTATTATTATTATTATTATTATTATTATATTATCATCATTATCATTATTATTATTATTATTATTATTATTATTATTATTATTATTATCATTATCATTATCATTATTATTATCATTATTATTATTATTAATATTATTATTCGTTGAAGAAGTGGTAGTTAACCCTCCAAGTGGAGCGTTTTCGGGCATGTTTGGCATGCACCCCGATGACGTTAATTCGCATATCACCTACTACAAACACACGTAGAATGGAGGCAAATGACATTTGCCTCGGAGAACACTAACACATGGGGTTTGACTTTCCAAAAGATAAAAATCGCCCATGATTCCCTTCACTATCATCACTTGATGTTACCTCTGGTGGTGTGGTTGACTTCGCCACAGGTTGTTAAATTGCTATGGTCTCTTTTTCTTCATTAATTTCTGCAACATTTGATTTCTCAAATTTAATTTCCACTTTGTTAAAGAATTTTTTCTTACCTATAAAACCCATCTCTCATATTTAAGCAAAACTCGGGTGTTTTACTATAGAAAACCCTACTTATCCCCAACTCAGGCGGATGTTATGTTTAAAATTATTCTCTTTTTCTCGTGTTACAAATTTTTAAAGATTTTAGAATATTCTACTTAAGATTTCGGCTCCTTTGCCCATCTAGAACTTTACTTACGTCTGGTTTGTTTATTTTTCTGCAATTCTACTCTCTTGGACTTTTTAAATTCCAAAATAAGAAGCATTCTTTAGTCCTCCTTCTCTCAGTAGTCATCGTTCTGGATAATTTAGTTGTTCACCACACCATTGACTTCCCTTCCTAGTAATCGAGGAATTCAGCTGGTGACCTCTCATCCCATTTCTATATCTATATAGCATTGAGCACACTGTGAGGTTCTCTTTTTATCTGATAGTCTTTCAGCCAGAACACTAGACTTTTTTCTTAATTTTCAATTTTTATTTCATTTAATATTTTCCTGCACCGAGTTTTTAGTCGCATCCTTCTCAGCTCTGTATCTTGTTCTTTTATTTCGTCAAGTCTTCAAAGGAGTGGAATCTCTGTAAACCTTTTATGGCACTTTGGTAAAGCCAACCTTTTCGTACTTACCAAATCAGCGGTTCTTCGATTTCCTGGTGAGAGCAGTCCTGTGGGTATACGAAACACAAGACAGTTTTTATTTTCTCCGTGATGGAGACCTTAGTACCATTTCTTTCCTTCTGCAAAAACTCAAATCTTGGTTTAACTCTGCTTGATCTTTTACT
>JABUQX010138064.1:0-10000 GCA_015478945.1 Trachelipus rathkii | reverse complement strand
TTTTATTTATTGAGAAATCTAAATTTTACAATAAGGACTCTGCCTCAGAAAATTAAAATTCAAAGGATTTTAATTCCATTAGTACTATAAACTTATAATTCAAAAACAAACGCAGAAAGGGTATTAGTCATATAGAAAGGATATTAGTCCAAGTTAGCAATGTTAGAATATACTTCCACTTCTTGAGAAGTAGATTGCCTATATGGAATAGGTGGTGGCATAGGAGGTTTGGGTATTAATGATTGTCTAAATTTTATGGGAGGCTGTACCAAGGGTTCAATTTCAATTTGATTCTGTGGGGTATTTTGAACTGGGTTTACCTCTATTGGAAGGGTTGACATGGGTATATTATTCAATGGAATATCTTGGGTTTCTTGATTTAATTCTTTCAAACATTTTCTACACAATGCTTTTCTATAAGACCAGGTCAAATAAATAATCACTATGATGAAAATGAATAAAATAACACTAGTAGTTCCTCCACCGATATATGGGATTAGTTTAACTTGAGAAAGATATGGAGTTAATGGGTGGATGGTATTATTAATACTGTCTAGTCTCTTATTCCACTGAACTTCTTTCATTATTTGAAATTTTGGAAATATTGCTGCAGAGATATTTGGTAAAGCAACATGAGTTAAAAAATTAAACAAAACTTTATCGGATTGAGCAATTAATGAAGTTAATGAAATATTTTTCTCTAAATGAATGGGATTTTTAAATTGATAATTAGCAGAGGTAAAAGTACAACCATGTGGGATATTAAAAATAAAATTATTAATATGCTGTACTGAATGAGGTCTTTCGCAGGAAATAGAAGCTCTAATTTTTTCTGCAAAAGATATAATAGTGAAATGTCCTAGTGTTACGGTAAAAGGTTCTTTCGATTTGAAAATAGTTATAGGACATGAAGAAAAATTAGTAGTATAGTTAAGCAAAAGCGATAGCAAGCATGTTTTGTCATCAATGGATGTAAAAGGTTGTGATTGAGGACATACTGCTGTTTTCCCTATGTTACGACAATAATCGTGGACCGAATTCCGTAAATAAGTATATTTTCGCTGACCATAATTAACGAAAAGATAATTATTCGGTGTATTATACATTATTCGAACAGACGTTTCATTAAATGGAATGAATGTTGGAAATGGAATTAGTTTATATGAAATAAATTTTTCATTTGAAATGAATGGGATTAGTGTAATTAATTCAAATGGATTAGTGGTTGATTTTATAGTCCATGAGTATGTCAAAAATGAATGGTATGTTGTTGCTTCTAATGGTATGATCGGATGTAGTTTTGTGGTTTTTGTCATTTCTAGTATGTATGGTAACAAAAAGATGGGTGAGTAGAGTTGATCATTAGTTATCTTGTTTTTAGCTAATTGCAATGATGTGATAACTAATTGATGTATCATTGTAAAACTGTTAACTGAATGTTCAACTAATGTAAGTAATGATTTGACACTTCCTAGTTGATTAAGTATGTTGTGGGTTGCAAGTGATCTGTTTTGAAATTCAATTAATTTCTGTAAGTTAATTTGAAATTCTGTTAATGTTCGGGTATTTGACTTCAACTGTTCTTTAAGCTCATTAACTAATAAATTTGAAGTACTCGCGAAATTTCCTAATATATTAATCTTTTTTCTTAAAAATTTGATTTGTTTATCAGTAGCGGTACCAAATAAAATATTAAGAATATCTCCTCCCAATTCGAAAGCCGCTCTTTTATATCTAGTTTGAGAGTGGACCCATGGTAAGCTTTTAATTTCAGCTAATTTAAGGGATATTACTTTAGTTCTAATTTTAATGAGTTGAAATTCCCATTTATGCGCTCGTTGATTTATAGAAATATTAATAAAATTATCGTTAAACGCAGGCAAAAATTTATCTTTTAAAGTATCTATCATTTTAGTGGTTCTATAAATAGTGGTTTTAATTTCTGATGGGCATTCTAAAGATACAATCAAGTCAAGATATCCTTCTATGAAATTTACTTCACCGGAGTGATACAAAATGATACCTGGCAGTACTCTTGTCTCTTCATTAATGTTAGTGGAGATGGATAAGACTGCAGGTAAAAGAAGTAATGCAAAAACTGGACGTAACATTTTCATTACAGTCTGAAATGATTATTACTTCGATTTAATAAATGAGGTCGCCTTTTTACTAAAGTAAAATGAAAATAATTAATTAATTAAATAATTAATTGTCAGGATTCAAAAATTCTTTTTAAAAAGTTACCTATGATTATACTAGCTTTACGTTAATTTTTAAAATTTAAAATTGGAATCAAGTTTGATATGTTTCTGATAATTGGATCTTGGATAATAAACTAAAGATAAGTAATGTTAAAACATTCTGATTATAATTAAAATAAAAATTAAAATTAAAAAAGCTTTAAGTAAAACTTAAAAATTGTAGCATTCTGATTATCATGAACTTAAAAATTAAAAATTAAAAGATTATATAGCATGAGGCTAATTAATATTAATAAAAGCTGATCAGGCTAATTAATATCAATCAATCAAAGCTGATTATAGCATAAGGCTAATTCTGAATTAAAATTAAAAATTAATAAAATTCTTAATATTAATAAAAGCAAACTGATTATATAGCTGAATGCTAATACTTAATTAAAATTAAATAAAAATAAAAACAAGCTGATTATATTTTTATTATTCTAATATTAAAACGAAATTTTTCGATTTTTATTTTGTTTTCTTTTTAAAATAAAAAATAATAATAAAAAAAAATTATTAATAAAAATAAAAGTATATAAACGTTGTTATTTTATGAAACGTAAATTTAAAATTTTTCTTTTCAAAAAGAAAAGAATGACCCCTGGGGGCAAAAAAAAATTTTTCCGAATTCGTAACGGACATAATAAAAATATATGTACTTATTTCTAAAAGATAAAGAATAGAAAAGTGTAAACATGTGTTTTGTGTAATATATTGTAATAGAAATATAAAAACTTAAACCTAAAGGTTATGAACACAAATAAAATAAAATAAAATATTTATTTACAAAAAGATTTTATACAATCTAAGAGATTTTAACTCTTAGGAGGTAAATAGTAAAGTCTATTTCCTCTTCTAGTCATCTCTAATGGCAAAACAACTGGAGGTCTCTGTAATTCTGTTTCAGATGATTCCTTTGTTGCTTCTTCCGTTCTTGGTGGTAGAGATTGAAGAGATTCATGCTCTCTTTGTCTTGTTTGACTTCTTGTAACTCTTTGTTCCACATCCCTCGGACCTCTGAATTGCTGGTGAGGTCTATATGACGGATCTTCTTTTCTATCATCTCTTGTGCCTTCAGATGTTGATAAATCCATAAATTCCTCTGGAGGTGTTACCTCATCATCTTTGGGAAGTGCTTCAGAACTTGGCACATTATCCCCTACAGTTCCATCTGCAAGTGGTGTTACCAAAGCATCCTCTTGTACTTCTGCAATGACAGGCTGTTCCTCATGTTCAGAACTGTCTGAATCTTCTTGTCTGATTGGTGATAGAGACGGTCTATATCCTCCTACTTGAGTTCTTGTTTGAGGAGTAGAATTTATCAATCTACTTCCTTGAGGAGTATCAGATATTCTTTGATTACAAGAAGTTTGTGTTTCTACTACAGGATTCTGCTGTTCTTGTGTTGAATCCTCTGGTATAACGTTTTGTTCATCATAAAAATTAGGGGGAATCCAAGAAGAAGTGGTTGGAGATACTTGATCATCTACCTGTCGATCTACTTCTTCAGGTTCCACTCTTGTTGTTCTTTCTGTTGTATCTTTTGGGGAATCCAATGTTTCTTGAATTGCATCTGGATTCCAAATCTCATCATTATCAAATGAAAAATGAGATTCCGTAATCTTTTCTACTGGAATTATTTTTACATTATCCCGGTGAACCGGAAATAGTTTCGTTGAATTTAAACATGAAAGCATAAGCTTATTTGGCTCCTTTATCTGATTTACAATAAAAGGTCCTTCAAATCTTTTGTTCAACTTTGAACTTTGCTCTGGTTTTTTGACAGCATTTACAAAAACATAATCGCCCACTTTCAATTCTCTTTGTGTGGCATGTTTGTGCTGTTGTTCCATAGCTTTAATTGTTTCTTTTTCTAGATTTTCTCTAGCTAAGTCTCTGATAGCTTCCATTCTTTCCACTACGACATCTACCTCATCTGATATGAATTTTCTATTTTCCGATTTATTTGTAAATGGAGAGACATAATCAGGCATCTCGTAGGGAAGTCTCTTTAGATATCCGTGCAGGACAAAATGTGGAGATGATCCAATTGATCGATTATACGATGTATTAATTGCTATTTGAGCAAAAGATAAGTATTTGGACCAATCTCTATGATTATCTTTTACGAAATGACGGAGGAAATTTTCAATATCTGCATTCAATCTTTCAACTACACCATTTTGACTTGGTTTGTAGGGCAGAATATTGACTTTTTTTATCCTCCAAGCTTTACACAGCTCTTTGAACGCAGCTGATGTGAACTCTGGGGCATTATCTGAAGCTAGTATTTCTGGACTAGAATGCCGACATATCACTCTTTCTTGTAAAGCTTGAGCAAATTCTTGGCTTGTTCTTGATTTACAGGCAACTAACTCGCAGTAGCGTGTTAAAACATCTCTGAAAACGAGAATGTGTTTGGCTCCTGAAATCGAACATGTGGGAAGTTTTCCTATACTATCCACGTGTACTCTAGAAAACGGAGTATAAGGAAGAGGCCATCTGTTAATTTCTGCTTTTGGAGGCCTTGGACCTTTAACCTTAGCACAGGATACGCACTGAGAACAGTACTCCTTTACTAACTTACTTAGATGAGGAAAAACGTATCTCTCTCGAACTCGTTTTTCAGTCCTCTGTTGTCCTCCATGCCCACTTCCAAGTGAAGAATGGCATTGATCTATAACTGTGTAGATCATGCTATCTGGTACTTGTATTACATAAGGTTCCTTTCTAGTTGCATAGTACAGCACTTTCTTATGGAAAATGTGTGGATAAGTCTTGGGGTTTTCCTTAGCCCACTTAACTAGTTCTTTCAATCTAGGGCAATTCTCTTGTTCCCTATTAAAAGTTTCTTTCGTTAAGATGAAATCTTTTCTTGGTAGCATCGGTTTCTTTTCTCCTCTAAAGAAATAAACATTTGGTGCTTTTGCTGGGTGCCTACTCAAATAGTCAGGCGGTATGTTAGTTTTTCCCGTCTTATACTTTATAGTTGGCGAAAAACTGTTCACAAACAAATTCCAACGGGCTAAGCGTCCCGTTTGTTGTTTGTTGCGAAATATAAAACAAAGAGGTTGATTGTCAGTTAATATAGTGATGGGGTAACCAAACACTGTATTCTTGAACTTTTGTAGTGAGAAGACAACAGCTAAACATTCCTTTTCTATAATATCATAGTTGAGTTCACTGCCTCTTAACACTCTTGAAACAAAAGATAACGGTTTCTCCTTGCCGTCATCTGACATTTGGTAAAGAACTCCCCCTATTCCATAGTCGCAGGCATCTGTACCTATAAAAAATGGCTTGGAATAGTCTGGGAAAGTTAACTGAGGTTGAACAACCAATTTCTCCTTTAAGAGCTCAAATGCTTTTTGGTGTTCTTCTTTCCATTCAAACTTAACACTCTTTTTTATTAAGTTATATAATGGTTTCGCAATTAGTGCAAAGTCACTAATTAAAAAGCGAAAATACGAGAAAAATCCTAATAAGGATTGTGTTTCCTTAACACTTGTTGGAGGGACGAAACTCTTCATCGATTCTATCTTCGCTGGATCTGGTGAAATTCCGTCTCTTCCTATTTTAAATCCTAAGTACAAAACCGAAGTTTGGAGAAAATGACATTTAGTCAATTTAACTCTCAATTTATTTTCTCTAAAAGCAGTAAAAACTTTCTTTAAGTTTTCAAAATGTTCTGCCTTATTTTTACCCATGATTAAGACATCATCTAAATACACTTGGGCAATAGGTCCTAATAAATGGTTCAACGCGACTTGCATTGTCCTAGCATAGGTACTTGGGGCATTGCGGTGCCCAAATAATAATCTGGTTGGGCAGAATAAGCCTTTCCTAGTACGGAAAGCCATTAATTTCTGTGTTTCCTCCTCGACTTCGAGGGAATGGTACGCGTCGATCAAGTCACAACTAGTGAAAATCGTACTGCCGCCTAGGGACGAAAATATTTCGTCTATTGAGGGCAATGGGTACACATCTGGGACACTGAAGGAGTTCAGGTGCCTATAATCTATACAAACACGAGGTTTGTTAGAGTTTTTCTTGGCCACCACCAGTAGAGGTGAACTATGTGGCGAATAGCAAGCTTTAATATATCCTTTCTTTAAAGCTGCATCTGTAAAATTATCTATGTCTTCCAGATAGCGATGTGGGAGACGATACTGTTTTCTAAAAATAATCTTTGGAGCATCTGGGGTAAGTTCTATTTCAAACTTCTGTATGGGACACACAGGAACTGCATCATCATCTAGAGCAATAACGTCCTTGTATTCCATTAACAAATCCAAAAGTTCTTCTAAATGCTCAGGTTTCTGTAAAATAGAAACATCTGCTTCTTCTTTACTTAAATTTTCTGTTACAATCTCTCTGTATGCATTTTTCAACTGCTTATCTGATAAATTTTCTGAGCAGGTTACTATACAAGTAGAACCTATTTGCTTATTTTCTGTAGCAGTTGCAGTTTTATTAAAATCTTCTTTTTCAATGAGTTCTAAAATAGGATGACATTTTCCTATATTTTTATTTTTTCTTAAATAAAAAGGTTTGTCACTTAGGTTAATATAACTTAAAATGACTTCATTGTTTCTAACTGGGCACACAGAGTTTGCAAAATATAATGGCCCTAAGGAAAAAGCGGGTGTTATTAAACACTTCTTTTCCAATTTCAAATCTCTTTTATTCTCAGGTCTGACTTTCAAATAACCATAAGATTGAGCAGGTGCCATTGTTTCTTCTATTAATAACAATTGAATTTCTATTTCTTCATCTGCTATTAAAGGTCCTAAAGGTAAAGGAAAGACCGGAGGAAGTTGTGAATTTTCTTTGTTCTTTTGACGAACAACAGAGTTTTTATTCACTTCTATCTTTGTAGGCTTCTTCAATGAGCCTTTAATAATTTCTGTCTTTGTAGGCTTCTTCAATGAGCCTTTAGTAATAATTCTCTTTGTAGGCTTTTCCAATGAGCCTTTATTAAATAATTTCTGTGTAGGCTTTCCAAGAATGGAGCCTTTGTTAATTAATCTCTGTATAGGCTTTTCAATTGAGCCTTTATTAATTAATTTCTGTGTAGGCTTTCCAAGAATGGAGCCTTTATTAATTAATCTCTGTGTAGGCTTTTCAATGGAGCCTCTATTAATTTCTGGTTTACAATTATCACTGTAATTGTTTAATTTAAACTTATCATTCCTATTGGAATTTTCTATGAAATCTTTTCTATGATTATTAATCATTCTGTCTTTCTTAGTTATCTTTTTAGCTTGATTCATGAGAAAAAAGCTTCCCAATTTGGCAAAGATTCTGACTTTAATTTCATTAGTTCCTTCTTTAAGATTTAAATGCGATGAAGAAAGGTCTATGGTTATAGGTAAAGTAGCTAAAAGACTTGTACCTAATAAAATTCCATTCCAAGCTCCAGTGCTTTCAGTTTTACATACTAAAAAGGTAACTGGGTAATATTTTTGGTGTAGCCTTAGAAGTAGATCAACTTCTCCTATAGGATGGATCATCTGAGTTCCAATCCCTTGAACTATAATACTAGCTTCTTTAAGAGACAGTTTGAATCTTCCTTCTCTTTCTATTTCTTTTAATCTATCCAACGATATCAAACAGGTTGTGCTCCCCAAATCTAGTAGGCTATGCACTTCAACCTCGTTCTGACCTTTTGTTGGAGTCAAAAATATTGACAAAAAATAATGACATCCCAATTTTGGGGGTCTAATTCCTACACCAAAGAAGCTAGAGGTTACTATAACACCTCTCTTCTTTAAGCTTGAAGTATTATCTTTAAATTCTGTTCTATTTACCATTTCTTCATTTAAATCTTTGCCTGGAATCAAAAATTTTGTTCTCTTTCTGAGAGATCTGGTGCAAAAAACTGTTCATTCTGTTCTTCTTCATCTTCAGTTCCAGATATTTCTTCTTGTTCTGGGTCTGCTTGATGATTTGTAATCAGGTGAACTCTAGTTGTTTTCTTAGGACTCTTACCTTGATGGCTACGCTCATTCTTAGAGTAAGAGTTTGACTTTCTAGTATTTGAATCATTTTTAATCTCGACTCTTCGAGCTTTGACCCCATTATCAAAATCAGTGGGGTTATTATATGGTATTACCATATTATTTTCATTCTCATTTGGGATCCACACAGGTGCATTCTTGCAATTAGACGTCGAACCCCTGGCATGGAACTTCCTACATACTCTGCAGTATGTGGTATTCCAACCACAGTTTCGAGAATGATGGCCTAAAGATTCACATTTTAGGCAATAGTCCATGGACTTTATTTCTTTACTGGAGAGTTTCTTAACTACTCCCTTATTAGGTCTTATATTTGAAGAAGGGCTTGTCCTTTTCCTTGAAAAGTTAGAAGTATTCTTTTTATTACCCCATTCCATGGTTCTGTTCCTCATGGAAGGGTTGTATGTAGTTCTTTCTTTCTTAACTTCACTATTATTAGTGTTATTGTTCTCTGTATAGAACACTCTAGCTGTATTTCTTCTATCTTGTTCAGCTCTATGATTAGTCTGGAACAAGACTCCTTCTTCTATTTGACTAAGTTTCTCTAAAATTTCTACGAAACTCAAGTCTGGATTAAAGACTTTTAAAACTTTTTCTCTAAGTCTTCTATAATCTCTGAGTTCTTCCATACTCTCTAAAATCTTGGTCATAATTAAGATATTTATTTGTTGAGAAGTAAATCCAAAGGAAGTCTCAATATCAATGAGTTTTTTCTGGTATTCCCAAAGGAGATTCTTCACGTCCAACATGAATTCAGTAAGAGTTACATGTGGTCTCCTTTGAAATTTCATGAACTGTTTCAATATACAGAAGATTGTCTCGGTTTTTTCTGGTTTGAGAAAAATCTTCAATTGAATTAAAAAGTCCTCTAGGGTCTTGCACCTAGAGAAGCTGCTATCCTTCAAGATATACTGGCGGGCCTCGGATATGAAATCAGAAGAGATGGTGGTCTTAGCATAGTCTATTTTCTGTCGTTCAGTTATTAGGCCTAACGTGCGTATTTTCTCCTGCAACGTTGAAAGGTAATCCTCAAACTTAATTCCCACCCAAGCTTGTGTCTTGGTATTTCTTCCATACAATTTTAATTCTTTAGCCAACTCTGGTAATGGAGGGGCATACGCAGCGTTAGGATAGTATCCTCCATAAGGGGGTCCATATGGGTATGGATTGTAACCAGGTTGCATTGTAGGAAGGGGTTGTTGCCAACCTGTATGAGGTGGCTGCATACTTAAAGGATTATTTAAAATATTTTGGGATGGCCCCCACGGATACTGAGGTTGTCCTCCATATAGGGTATCACTTGGTTGGTTCTGTCCCCAAGCTCCACTAAACTCACTTCTATTGTTAAATATTTCTGTTTGGCCATTCCAGGAAGGATAAGTCTTCTTTTTATTTGAAGGGGGAGTGGCCCCCGATGCATTTAAATGTATATTAAAGGTATTGTCCTTTGGAGCACCTTCGGTATTCTTGCTGTATTTTCTGTATTTCCTGGTTGATGCCAATCCCAAGCTGTTCTCTGATTTGGGTTTAACGACATTGTATCAATGTTAGAAGGAGGTAGATATACTGGAGGAAGTCCCATATCCTTTTGTGTGGGTTCCCTTATCTTGGGCTTTGCTCCTTTATTCTCTTCTGTTTTCTGTCCGTCAGTAGTCTTCACTTCTATTACATCATGTTCTTCATCTTGATTAACATCTTCTGTATTGTCTTCTTTATTTGTATTATCCATGTTCTCAT
>JABUQX010138063.1:0-10240 GCA_015478945.1 Trachelipus rathkii | reverse complement strand
TAATAATAACAACAATACCAATAATAATAATAAATAATAATTAATAATAATAATAATAATAATAATAATAATAATAATAATACATAAATAGTGGATGTGAAAACACTTCGAAAATATGCATAACATTGGCAGTAATGAAGAGAAGATAGTGAATGTGTGAGGGTTTTATGGTGCAAGAAAAAATAGGTATTTTGGGGAGGAGATAATTAGTAAAGGGGAGGTAATGGATTGGGCGAGAAAGTTGAAGAATGGTAAATCTGTAGGGATAGATAGATAGAATTACTGGTGAAATGATAAAGAACTGAGGCCAGATTGTGATTGAATAGATTTGCAAGTTGTGTAACAAAGCTTTTCTGGAGGGTTTAGTTCCGAGAGATTGGAGGAGAGCTGTAATAGTACCCTTATATAAGGGATAAGGGGAACTGTAACAACTATAGGGGAATAAGTTTATTAAGTGTTATAGCCGCAGGGAAGATATATGCTGATATTTTGGTTGAAAAAATACGTCGAGTGACTGAAAGACTAATTAAAGAAGAGAAAGGTGAATTTAGAAGTGGTAGATGATATATGGATCAAATTTTTACATTGAAACAATTGATTAAGAAAATGAGAGAGAAAAAAATTGTATTTAGTTTTATGGATTTGCAACAGGCGTATGATAGGATTAATAGGGAAACTCTATGGCAGGTGTTAGTGATATATGATGTTGGTGGTAGGCTTCTGAATGGAATCAAAAGTATGTATGACGATAGTGAAGCGTGTGTAGGAATAAATGGAGTCGAAAGTGATTGGTTTAATATTAATAGCGGAGTGAGGCAGTGATAATAATAACCAAAACGAATTTTAACATTTTAAATTATTTATTAGCCGACTAGTTTCGCGTAAGAATACTTTTTCCCATTTTTAAGGCTTACAATATAATGAAAAAATTTTTATAGAAAAAATAAATAAAAATTAATAAAAAGTTAAAATAATATAAAATTAAAATAAATAAACCATATAAATAAATGAATGATTACAATATTATGAAGTAAAGAGTTTAAGATTTAAACAAAATCTCACTTCAGTATAAAAAGACTGCTACAATTTAGATTTTCATTTAAGGTCGGTTTGAGATGCCAAATATACAAGGATTCTAACAACTGAAGATTGGGTTCCTCTGTTTGGGGCAATATTCCAAAATTGGTATCCTGTGTACGATGGTTTTCCTGAAGAGAATGAGCATTTATTGCTCAATAGGAGGGATGATGTAAGTGATCTAGAGTTCTAAATGAAATACCTTTATGCTCAGCAAATACGTGTGGAAAGGCTTCGTATTGTCTTTCCCATGTAGTTGACATCGCAATCACCGCAATTGTAATTATATATTACTGATGAGCATAAAGTTAAAGGGAGTTTATGTTTAAATTTTAAATATTACCCAATTTTGTTTCCACCCGAAAATATAAAGCTAAATTTGACTGTGGAAAGTTTGTTTTTAAAACCACGTCAATTTCAGCGACCGCGAATTTTTCCGTCAAACTCATTTCTCCAAGGAAAGGGCAACTTCTATACAAAATATCCTTATGGAGCTGTTTAATTTTAGCTTGAGATTTTGACTTTAATTTTTGCTGAAAGTAATTTTCGAAAGTTGAGTCAATAATAAATTCTGGGAAACCATTCTTCAGAAATAATGTTTTCAGGTAATCAGTTCTTTTGTAAAATTAAACATAAGATGACGGAAATTTCGTATCCCCTGTCAAAAAGAGTTTTAATTGTCTGATTTTTAAAAAATATGAGTAGTGAAGAATAAAATTTGTATGTCATCCAGCGTAAAAGTAGTTTTATTTGAAAGAACTACTGGTGTGGAAATTTGTATATCCTTTGCATATATTGACTATTCCAGAATGCCAAAGAATTATTTCTGTTTCTACGAATCAACATGTGAATTTTATTTAGGGGTGTTAGAGTTTGATATATTTCAAAAACTTATCAACATGATCTTTCAGAATTAAAAAGAAGAAAGGAGTCGCTACATACTTCCTATAAAATATAGGTTTGCAAACTAGGTGGGACATTCATTTAGGCCAAATCTTTTTTTATAAAAACGCAGATGAAGATGTTTATAGAGTATGACATAGCGGAATGCTCATAGCGACACCATCAATTTATTATAAAAATTTATTCATTAAACATGAAATATCAATATCTCTCTTTTTTGATCGAAATTGCCTATCGTAACTCCTAAATGCTTTTGTCTGCCTAGGACCCTGTATTGTAGATGAGTTCTTCTGAACACTGAATTTTAGTATAATTTCAAAGTTTCAGGCTAATGGCACGCTAGTAAACATAACTTTAGAACGTCGAAAAACTTGCCACTGTAATAATTATTGGCATTTGGAAAGTTAACTATTTCATTGACGAAGGAAAAGCTCGTCCCTTTATGCTGAATATTCAATTAGATGTTAAATTTTTAACATTTGGAACGAAACACAATTGTTGGATGTTCATATAAGTTAACAGTGCCAATGTGAGCAAAGAGATTTGGACGGACCGGGAAGCTCAAGGGTTTGTGTACTGTTCCGGTGATAATCCGGTTACAAATATATATATATTAGCACCCGAGGAATAAAGAGAGGAGAAAGTACTATCATCAATTTTTTAGAGTGTAGAACAATTTATTTTCTCTATATATATATATTATATTAATAGTATATATTATATATATATATATTATATATAATAAGTAAATATTATCCTCCTACGTATACATCTTCTAGTGTTCCTTTTTATATATATATAGTTATATATAATATATATATACTATATATATATCTATATTATATTATAAAATATTTATATATATATTATATAATATATATATATATATTATTATAATAATATATTATTATATATAGCTCTTAAAGAGCAAGGATTATATAAATATATATATAATATTATATATATATTATATTAATTATACTATATTATATTATCTAGTGGCGTATCCAGGGGGGCCAGGGGGGCCATGGCCCCCCCCCGGGGGGGGGCGGAAAGAATTTTCTAGACACTGAAAAGGGATTTTAAGTATCTATCTGTTTATATATAAAGTGCAGCAGGTTTATTAAATTATGATTTATATAATTCGTCGCTTATCCAGGAACAATATTCTTCGTAGCTCCTTTAGGTTAAAAACTAACTTGAAGCCATAAGAGAAAATGCAAAAATTCAGAATTTTCAGCAGATTTTTGAAAGAATGTGTAAGCGTATCAAGAGACTGGGTATGAAATTGCACACTGTACCAAGAATTAACAACGTTCCAAAGAATACAGAGCCCAACATTCCTGACTTCCGACCAGCCAACTATTATTTTACATCACATTTTATACCCATTTTTGGCCATATTTAGAATTAGCAGTAGGGAGAGAGGGTTTTTAAATTCATCAAATAGGAGACAGCCGCATATTATTTCTTCCTTGCAATTTGTCATACCGCAGACAGGACTGTAACTCTTGTCCGTATGAGAGATTTATCAAAGGATTGTCTTGAACATTTACAAGGAAGATGCTCGAAAGCACTATAGCAAAGATTTAGTATAAAGCAGAATGGGATTTACTGCGAGGTTTGATAGAGATGGCATTTCACAGCATCCAGAATCGTCCAAAAACCAGCAAGTAGTACGGCGACTACGTTACTCTGGTTCGCACTCACAAATTTCAAATATTTACCTCTTGTTGAAATACTGGCAATTTTACCGTGACTACTGGCTTCAGTACAAAGAAGCTTTTCAACATTAAACGACTTATCTGAAAACTATCTTAGAGAAAATACTATTGGAGATGAAACTCTTACTGGACTTGCCCTCCTCTACCTACACAAAATATGATATAAAAACTGAAAAATGTTATCGTCGCGATTTTTTCCTCTACTCTCGATGCCCGGGCGATTAAAGTAAACAATGTAAGGTACAGCTAGATTTAGTAATTATATATTAAATTACTTTTCCCATTTTTTTTCTTAGAAATTTAAAATTTGTTCCTTCCACTGTAATATTATATATATATTATATATATATATATATATATAGTATATTATATATCAATATATATATATATATATATATATATATATATATATATAATATATTAGTGTGTATTATATATAATTATATATAGTCTTACTGATATATATATATATATATATTTGTATATATAATTATATATATGTTATATATATTATATCGCTTATTTATATATATATTTATATATAATATATATATACGCTTATATATATATACTATATATAATTATATATATATATATATGATATAATTTATATATATCTATTATATACTATATACTATATGATACTATATATATATTTAGTGATCTTAGAGATACTACTATATATAGTATAGTACGCCTACTTATATTATATAAGAACTGTTTTTTGTCTGGCCCCCCCCCGAATAAACAATATTGTCCTGGAGTACGCCCACTGTTAATTATACGTATATTATGTATCGCTTATATATATTATCATATAACTATACATACTATTACACTATATAGTATATTTATAGCTATATATATATACTATGTCTAATATACTATATATTTATATATCTAATATATAGTATAATTATATATATATATATATCACGTATATTTAGATATTTATCCAGATATCTATTACGTATACTGCTATATCATAATATTTCAATATACTATATATAATCTATATATATAATATTATATTATATAGTATATAATATTATATCATTATGATATATTTATTATATATACATATATATAACTATTCATATATATATAATTATATATTAATATATATATATACTAGATCATATATTATATGTTATATTATATATATATATATATATATATACTATATAATACAGTATATATAAATTTAGTATAAAATGTATTTATAATATATAGAAACAAAAATTCTTTTTATATTTGATATACTATATAGTATATATATCAAATATATATATTAGATATATATTTAAGATTATTATTATATATATATATATATAATATTATATATTATATATATATATATATATTTAAAATATATATATATATAATATATACTATATATATAATATATAATATATTATATATATATACTATATTATATATATATATATATTTTTATAGGTGCATTTAACCTTGTGGCCGTAATAATACTGAGCTTATGCCACGGGATAGGAGTCTTGCATAGTTTGAAAACTTGAATGTAAAAACCGCTGATTTATATTCGGAATTTATCCTAGCTAACTATCTTGATAAAACGATCATTTATAAATTGTTTTACAATTACAAACTACCTTCTTTATGCATTTTTTTATTTTTTTTCTTAAATTAATAATTCGTGCGAGCTTTCGCCCAAGCTTAGCACTTAGGCCTCACCGTTATCCTTCAGGTTAAAAAGACAAAAGAGAACTGTCACTACGGCGGGAACAGAATGAAAAAATATTCGGGCGAATATAAATTGGATTATATTACCAATGCCACCATCCTCTCCTCAAAATATTTTAAACAGCTACAAACACAAAAAACTACCAACCAACCGTTAAACAAAAAACACAAAAACAAAAAAACATTCTGTCCCGCCGCTAGTGGACAGTTCTCTTTTGTCTCTTAACCTCTGAAGGAGGCCCTAAGTGCTAGGCACTTGTGCGAAAGCTCGCAACGAATCTAATTTAAAAAAATAAAAAAAGTACTTTGATTAGACCAGCTCGGAAAAAGCAATTTTAAAATGGCTTTTTCATTAGTTGGTCTAATAAGTTCCCGAATAATCAAAATCAGTGTTTTTTAACATTAGTTTTCAACTATGCACACTCCCTAGTCCCGTGCATATACTGTACTTGTTATATTATTACACCAAGGGTTAAATACACCTATAATATAATACTCTGCGATTAAAGTGGTAATTTAAATTTTAAGGTTTATATATCATACTACATATATATATATATATATAATATATACCTACTATACCTACTATATATATATATGTTATATTATAAGTATATAGATCTATATATATATATTACCTCTATATTATATAGTTATATATATATATATATATAGTATATATATATATATATATATATATACTTATTATACATATTTATATATATTATATAAGTAGTAGGACAGGGATATTGGACTATTAGCCTCTTTATTTTTTTAAAAAAAAACCCCCCCAAAATAACCTGACCTTTTTGACCTCTTTTACCCCACCTTAAAATTTGGGCAAGCCGCATTATTTTGAGCAAATTTTTTTACCTGACATTGACCTTTTTGAGGCCTGATTGACCCTTTTTTGGGCCTTTGCACCTTATTTTCTGCTCTTCGACCTTTTTTGGCCTTGCCTTTTTCATGCAACCCCTAATTTTTTTAGAACCCTAATTTTTGAGAACCCTACTTTTTTTTCTGGCAACCCTAATTTTTTGTGAACAAACCTCAATTTTTTTCGGCAACCCTAATTTTTCGGCAACCCTTCGAAGAAGAGTTGCGCTAAACGGTTGCGTTAGCAACGTTGTACTGATGCCCCCTATTTTTACGCCCCCTAACTTTTTTCGACCATGGGTCATTTTTGACCACGGTAATTTTTTATTCTTACATCTCTAGGGCTTAGCCCTTTTTGCGCATGTCTTAACCTTGTTGTGACCATGATATTTCGACCAGCCACTTTGATCTTCGATTGGGTCATTTTTTTGCCCACTAATTTTGGTCTTCCATTTGGGTCAATTTTGGCCACCCTAATTTTCGACCAACCCTTTTGATCTTCCATGGGTCATTTTTTGCCACGGTAATTTTTGGCTACCTTTGGTCTTCCGTGGGTCAATTTTGGCGGCCACTGGTATATTTTTTGGCTACCCTGTGGTCTTCCATGGGTCAATTGGCCCACGGTAATTTTTGGTCTTCCATGGGTTGTCCCACGCCAATTTTTTGGCCACGCCAATTTTTTGGCCTCCCTTTGGTCTCCATGGGTCAATTTTAGCCCCCCACCTAATTTGTCGACCAACCCTTTGGTCTCTTCCATGTGTCAATTTTGGCCCACGCAGGTAATTTTTTGATATTCCTTTAGGGGCTTAGGCCTATTTTTTGATGTCTTTACCTTGTTTTGACCATGATATTTCGGCCTTAACCTTGCGATATACCATGGGTCATATTTTTTGCCCAAGGTAATTTTTTGTCCTTCCTTTAGGGGACCCCTTGCCCTTTAATTGATGTCCTATACACCTTGTTTACCAATGATATTCCGCGCCTTACCTTGCCACTGAATGTATGACCATGGGTCATATTTGGCACCCACCGCCAAACATTTTTTGCCCACTCGTGGCCCACCCGTCCACATTATTCGTTTCCTAACTGTGTACGTAACTGTTTTATGGACCCTACCCGCTACATTGAACACCTAGCACACAGTCGCTTGTCGCGCACACACACAGCACACACACCCACACACACACAGCTTTTGACCATTAAAGTTCTCAACACACTATTTCACTACTGCACTTACCGATAGTTGTACTCGCTCTCTTTACCAACTGTTGTATACTTCACGTACAAAACACACTGCCATACCCTTTGGTCGTCCAGTGGCGGTCAATTTTAGCCACCGGTAATTTTCCTTGTCGCTCTCCTTTATGGGGAACTTAGCCCTTTTTGATGTCCCTTAACCTTGCTTGGACATGATATTCGCCTCTTGACTCCCTTGCCATCCTAATACACTCGGGCGCCGTCAATTCCTTACCCGCGCTCTAACTTGATGGCTTTGATCGGCTACCCAACCCACCGTTACAGCACCAGATCTGTGATGTTTCTATTTAGTGTTTCTATGAGTATTAGATGAGTGCCACGGTGAGCTGCCAGTCAGTGCCAGTGGAGTGCCAGTATGAGCTGCGCATATGAGTGGCGCAACTGTGGAGGTGCCAGATGAGTGCCCAACGGTGAGTGTCACCATAAGTTGCACAATTCGGTTGTGCGGGAGGTGCCACATATGTGCAACCTGAGTGCGCACTTTTTTCAAGCCTTTTCTAACCTCCCCTGAGCCCCGAAATAGCCATAATATGGGTGTCTACCCCTACGCTCTCCGTCATGAGGAATCCTCGCCATTGTGTATCATTACAATCTCGCTAGAATGCTTCCTCTACTATGAGTTTAGTTTTTTATAACTTATAAGCACTTTACACTCGCCATAGACACTTCACACTAGCCCATATTACACTTTACACTCACACGCACATGGTTACCACCTACACATCTACACTTCACAGCCTCGTAAAGCTCAATTTTTTGCTGCCGCATCTTTTGCATGGCCTATCTTTTGATGAACCCATCTTTCCGATACCACCTATATTTGATGATTTCATCTTTTGATGACTCATCTTTTGTCTACCTCTAGATTCATAAGCTGCCCAGCCAGCGACCTAGACAGCCCCTCCCCGCAAGGATGGAGGGCCCGCACCTCCCGCAGGTGCGACCCCGACGGCCTGCCGCGACATGAAAATATATATATACTATTAAGTCATTTCATTTAATCATTTTCATTAAAACACTTTTTTCGCGAACCTAAAACATGTAGCATAAATTACAAGACCTTTATTTAATCACATATATTTATTAACATTCTTTTTTACTTAATACTTATTTTACTTTAATACTTTTAATCTTATAAAATTTTTAAAAAATTTGTAATGTAAAGAAGAAAAACAGGTGAATATAATGAACAAGAATGAGAACCATTTTATTTTACTACCAACTGTACGAAATTATTAAAAACAAATATAACATTACATAGATGAAAAAGTAATTAAGTTAAATCAATCAAAGGTGCTAACCATAAACAACCCAACGGGGCATCTGTATTGCTTTTTTCTTACTGCTTCTTACTGTTTTTTACTTTAACTCGTGTTTTACTGCTTTAACTCAAGTTTTTACTTTTTTAACCTTATCATGTATTTACTGCATTCTAACTCACATATTATTAACAATTAACATACATAATATAGCAGTAAATCAGTTAAATCAATAGAGGTGTACCTAACACCCAAGGGGGAATTAGTGTGCTTTTGTTTTATGCTTTTACTGCGTTATAACTCTGTATTTTACTCTTTGCTAACTTTCATGTTTTACTGCTTTAACTCATTGTTTTTTGACTGCTTTAACTCACATAAATTACTTATAACATTACATACCTTAAAGCAGTGAAATACAGTAAATCAATGAGTGTGAGCCTAACAGCACGAAAGGGTCGGGAGGCCCCAGCGCATATCCAATATTCTTTAGGATCCGCGAATGTATGAAGATAACGACCGTGCACCGTCCAAGCCGTACTCGGCATATATACTGCACAGAAAACCTCAGAAATATTGACAACTTACACCTTTATAAAATTACAGAACTCTTATTAATGGGTAATTTAAACACACTAACAATTTCAATTTACAACCAACTAAGATGATATAACAATAGAATACCGCATCTTTAACACATTTTCTAGAACCATCTCAGCGCTTGGGGTGTACCCCAAGAATTAGTGCTCCTAGAAATCGCTCTCTTTGTACCTAAGCCGGCTCTCTTTGACGGTGCATATCTCTCGCACTTCATCGTGCCCTACTGGCACACTGTTTGGGATAAGCGCGACAGAACCCGTCGCACAATGGCGGTACCCGCCCAGCTTGCTAGCTGCACTCGCCCGTATATCACAGATTTACTTCTGTCTCTGGAATACACAGCCCTGACCCGATCTAAATAGATTTCGGCCCGTCGCTTGACCCCCATGTCTGCCATTCACCGCCTACGCGCGTGCACAACCCCCACTATTTGTATTACGTTGGATCTGTGGTTATCTGTGAAAGAAATTCGAGGGCTGGGATTGGCAGGAGAAAATCAGGCTCGTTTTTAGAATGTATGGAGAATGGAGAATGAGCTGAGGTGTCCTCCATTATATGCGCATGATTTTGGTTGCTGGTTGTGGCTGAATCTGGAGAGAGTCATGAGAGGATTGGTCAGAGAGATTTGCAGGGTATGTAAAAAGATGGGGTTGAAAGTAAACGTAGATAAGATAGTAAGGTATGGTTCGTCGAGTGAGGGTCCTCCAGTGTTGAAAGGTTTATGTTAGCATGGCTGATGCCGCTGGAGCAAGTGGTCTGAGTTTTACCAATATTTTTATAGCGGTATGCTGTTGTGATGAGAAGGGAACGGATGATGCCCAGTGTAGT
>JABUQX010138062.1:10000-25393 GCA_015478945.1 Trachelipus rathkii | reverse complement strand
CGGTATTACTTCGTTCGGTTCCTGGTTTGGGTGTTAACCGTTTTCCTTTATCGTGAAACGCTTTCGCGTTTTCGTGCGCCGCTTCATTGTGTGTGTGTGTGGTATTATTGGTATTATTATTATTATTGTCTTATTGTGTGTGTATTATATATATAATAATAATATATATATATATATATATATATATATATATATATATATATATATATATATATATATATATATATATAACTATACTATATATATATATATATATATATATATATATATATATATATATATATATATAACTTAATAACATATATATAAGCAAATTATTTAGATGAAGCAACAAATTATTTAGATAGAGCGCAAATTTGCGCTTTTGCGCTCTTAAAAAAGTGATGAGCGCAAATGCAAAAGCGCACATTTTTTGAAATTTCGCGCAAACGCAAAAAAAAGCGCACATGTTTTACCTAAAGCGCAAATTGCGCTTTTGCGCTTTGCGCTCATTGCGCTTATGCCCACCTCTGATATATATATATATATATATATATATATATATATATATAATATATATATATATATATATATATATATATATATATATATATAACTTAATAATATATATATATATATATATATACTGCTCTAAGGCTGTGAACGGGAGGTCGAACGGGGTTCAACCCCAGGAAATTATTTAACGATCAATTTTTGATTCCTTAAGTCTCATACTACTACTTTACTACTACTACTACTACTACTACTACTACTACTACTACTACTACTACTACACTAATAATAATAATAATAATAATAATAATAATAATAATAATAATAATAATAATAATAATAATAATAATAATAATATGTGTTAATAATAATAATAATAATAACAATAATAATAATAATAATAATAATAATAATAATAATAATAATAATAATAATAATAATAATAATAATAATAATAATAATAATAATAATAATAATAATAATAATAATAATAATAATAACAATATTAATAATAATAATAATAATAATAATAATAATAACGCCTCGTGGCGTAGGAGGCTGACTCGCCGACTATTTTGCGAGAGGACGCTGGTTCAATCCTCCGCGTAGCTGTTGGAGTTTTATCTTCCTGGGGGCAAGAATTAAAACTCGATTGCGTAAACGTTGGTGGCGCTGGTTTGGGATAGCCGGCCTTAAGTTCGATTTCCTGTAGTCACCCCGTGTTACCCTCTGAAAGGAAAAGATAAATTTGTAAATTATAAGTCTGAAATTAGTAATAATGATAGTTATAAGAATAATAATAATAATAATAATAATAATAATAATAATAATAATAATAATAATAATAATAATAATAATAATAATAATAATAATCAATGAAGATGAAACGGAAAAGTATTTATTAATGGAAATGAGGAGACATGTTTGTGGTCCGTAACGATTTCTTAGGTCAAGTGGCTGTTCCTCATATATGTATAAAATATTTAAAGGTAAGGTTTCCAAGTTTGCAGATGATAACAAATTGGCTACCTCAGAATGGAATAATGATGGATGTAAAAAATTTTAAAAGATAAGGAGGAAACTACAATCAATGATGGGAAGAGCAGGTTCATTCCTTCTTCAACTAAATCTTCCTTTCCTCATAATCCATGGTTCGATCATGCTTGTTCTCTGGCTATTCAGGCTAGAAACAGTGCTTATCGGGGGTGGAAAAATTCTCGTTCTCCTATCACTCTCGCTAATTTTCATTCAGCTAGAAATCGTTGCAGGGATACTCTTCGACGAGCAAAGCGGGCTTTCATCAAACGAAAGTGCGCTAACCTTCTTAGTTCTCCTACTGACAAATCTTTCTGGCCTCTTGCCAAAAGCAACTCTAGCAACTTCTGTAAATTTGCCTTGCCTCCTCTTATTCGATCTGATGATTCTGTTGCTAATTCTCCAAATAAAAAGGCCAATCTCTTCGGCCTCCTATTTTCCTCTAACTCAACCCCTGGACGATTCTGGCATTCCCTCTTCCTACTCCTTCCCTCACTCTCAGATTGTCCTAATGCCTTGCGCTGTGATTACATTTGATCGGGTGCATGGGCCCTTGAAATCTATGAACGTTAGGAAAGCTTGTGGCCCGGATGGCATTCCCCCCGAGTTTTGAGGAAGTGTGCTTCCTTGCTATCCCCGCCCCTCGTTCAACTTTACTCTCTATGTCTCAATACTAGCACTTTCCCTCAGTGTTGGAAGCTCGCATATGTCCAACTTATTCCGAAAAAAAGGAAGCCGCTCTGATAATTCTAACTATCGCCCTATAGCTCTCGCTTGTATTCTATCTAAGATCTTTGAAACCCTTCTTAACTCTCACTTCTTAGATCATCTGGAAACTCATTCCGATCGTCAGTCCGGCTTTCGGCGCTCGAGGTCTACTGGCGATATACTTTCCTATCTAACCGATTTATGATTTTTCGCTCTTAGGAACTACGGGGAGACTTGCGTGGTGGCGCTTGACATATACAAAGCATTTGACCGAGTATGGCACTCGTCACTGCTCTCCAAGCTCCCTTCCTTTGGGTTTCCTCCTTCTCTTTACTTACTTATGTCTAGCTTTCTTTCAAATCGCTCAATGTCGGTTGTTGTTGATGGGGCGACTTCTTTTTCTTTTTCTGTCAGTAGTGGTGTTCCTCAGGGTTTTGTCTTACCTCCTACTTTATTCCTACTTTTCATTAATGATCTCACCTGCACCTCTAACTCTATCTATTCATATGCCGATGACTCGACCCTTCATTCTTCAACTCCTATCAATTCTGCTCCCTCTTTTACTTCTAGAATTGCCTCTCGTCTTAATCTTTCCGATTCTATTCTCGCTGATCTGGATAAAATTTCCGGATGGGGTCGTCTCAACCTTGTGAAATTCAATTCTTTAAAACCCAACTTCTGCAAATCTCCTTCTCCAAAACACCTTCTAACTTTCTTATCTCTTTCGACGGTTCTCTCGTCTCCCCTGCTGACAATATTAACATCCTTGGCCTTAACGTAAACAAAAAAATGTCTTGGAAACCTCTCATCCTAACGGTTGCTAGGACGGCCTCAAAGTAGGGACCGACCGGGGCGTGAATTTTGCCGGGGCCGGGGTTAGCTAAAATTAGAAATGTAAGTCAAAAACACTGAAAGTCTTAAAACTTAGGATGAAAATTAAATATAATTTCAATTAATTAATAATTTTAATTATAAAAAAGGAATACATTTAATTAATTCAATTAAATAAATATTTTCGAAAGAAATTTTTAGAAAATAATTGATTTTCTATAGAAAAATAAGTTGTATTATATATATATATATATATATATATATATATATATATATATATATATATATATATATATATATATATATATATATATATATATATATTTATTCATTATATATATATATATAATATATATATATATATATATATATATATATATCTTAACACTATACTTTCCCTCCAGTGCTGGAAGCGCGCTTTGTTCAACCGATCCAAAAAGGTGGCCGTTCTGATCCAGCTGAGCTATCATCTATGGGCTCTCACTTGTATTCTATCTAAAATCTTTGAAACTCTTCTGAACTCTCATTCCTTCTTTCAGATCATTAGTATGGCTTTCGACGTTCGAGTTCAACTGGTGTCATAATTTCCTATTTAACGGATTTATGTTCTTCTCCCCTTAGGGATATGGGGAGTCTTGCGTGGTAGCTTGACATATCCAAAGCTTTCGACCGAGTGTGCCATCGTCAATACTCTCTAAGTTCCCTTCCTTTGGGTTTCCTCCTTCTCTTTGCTTACTCATGTCTAGTTTTCTCTCCGATCGCTCCATATCAGCACTCGTTGATGGAGCGTCATCTTCCTCCTTTCCTGTTAATTGTGGTGTTCCTCAAGGTTCTGTTTTATCTCCAACTTTATTTTTACTTTTCATCCCAACAGATCTCCTCAGCTGTTACTTCTAACTCTGTTCACTCTTACGCGGATAGTCAACTCTCCATTCTTCTACTTATTTCAAATCTGCTCCCTCTTTTGCATCTAGAGCTGCCTTTCGTCTTCTGCTTTCTGATTCTATTCTTGCCGATCTGGATGGGATTTCCCGGTGGGGTCACAGCTTGTAAAGTTTAACTCTTTAAAAACTCAACTGCTACAAATCCCTCTTAAAAACACCTCCCAACTTTCCTATTTTCTTCGACGGCTCTAACGTCTCACCTGTGAATAACATAAACATTCTTGGTCTCAACATAAACAACAAATTGTCTATGGAACCTCATATTACAATGGTTGCTAAGGTGGCCTCAAAGAGGCTGGGAGTTCTGTTCAGGTTGCGGGAATTTTTTTCATTTGAACAGTTACTCCAGTTATATAAGGGCCTTATTCGCCCTTGTATGGAGTACTGTTCTCACATCTGGGGGGGCAGAAGATCATCCATTACTATAATTTCTGTAAATTTACTATATCCATCCTTTATGATTTTTCGTTCATTGTTCCATATATTTGTATTATATATTAGTTTCAAGAGTAAACTGATTCATTCTTAAAGCTGGAATTGGGACTCCTTTACTCTTTTAATCATTTTCCTTGTGTTTGCTGCTTAGATAGTTCTTGACCTGGATGTCATTCCTTTCAGAGAATAATTACGATTGCAAAGTGTACGGTTTGCGTTGTCATGGGAAACAATATCGAAGTAATCCCAAACCACACTGGATAAGGATACCATTGCGGAAATGCTTCAACAGTTGATTTCGAGAGAATATACTCACAAGTACGAGCTTATCAATAATAATATTGCTAGATTTCGATTGTGACTCAAATTACTGTAACTACCTTGAGACGGCACTAGTCAGCTTATTCTAATCAATTTCTCACAAAAGTTGTTAAATTTTCTAATAATTTCCGTCTGAACATTTTCTAATCGCATTCCGAGTTTCCAAGTGAGAATGCAAATAATTTAATTTTTATATATGTGAATACAAAGTTAATGCTAATATATATAATATATATATATATATATATATATATATATATAAAAATATATAAATAATAATATAAGTAATATATATATATATATATATATATATATATATATATATATATATATATATATATATATATATATATACCTAATATATATATATATATATGGGCGCCGGCAGGATGAAATCTAAGGGGGGGCCAGATTTTTTTTAATTCGAATTTCACAAGGAAGCATAATATATATATATATATATATATATATATATATATATATATATATATGGTATATATATATATAACAACAACAATATATATATATATATATATAACTATCTTTACCTATATATATATATATATATATATTTTATATATTTATATATATATATATATATATATATATATATATATATATATATATATATATATATATATTATATATATATATATATATATTTTTTTATATTTATATATATATAACTTATATATATCTATATATATATAGATATATATATATACCAACAACGCTACTCATATATATATATATATATATATATATATATATATACTATATATATACTATATAATATATATATATACTAATATATATATAACTCTATATATATAATAATGTGTACTTACGTTATTTTGGCGTTTTTCTTTTGTTCTTCGAACCGTCTTCGACGTTTACGCACCGGCGGCACTGTATTTACTATTTGAATCCAAATTTATATTTGATAATAAATGTCTGATATTGAATGCTTAATTCACTATGTCAGTCAGAAATTAAATTTGGAAAGACTGTGTAAGTCATATATGACCTTTTTTAGTTACTTTAATCACAAGTAAAATGAACTATAAAATGTAGTTGCGAAAAATATTTGGATTTGGTTGAGGCAAGCACTTAAATAACTAATTTACAGTTTTTTATTTCAGTTTAATTATTGTTGTTTTGGAAATAAAAATTTAATTCTTCTTCTTTCCTTTCCAAATTCTGTTATAACATCATCAATTAGTTTTTTCCAAAACTTTTCTCTGTGAACACTGAGCAAACATAATCCATTTAATCGATCTTCAGAAATGGTTGACCTTAGCCAAGTTTTAACTCTTCTTAAAGTGCTGAATGATCTTCCAATTGTGCAAGTCGTTGGTGGAAGCGTTAGAAGAATTTTAATTGCTTGTAAAACAACAGGGAAAAAAACGCAATGTTTTAGGATCAGTTCACTATAGCACATTTTCGTCTACATCTAACCCTTGGTCCCCATCTGATTTCTTCCATAAGTTGAACCATGATTCTGCTTCACCTTTCCAGTTCTCAATATTGTATATAGTTTAAAGTGATTCAATTTTTCTGTTTTATTCAGATATGGTTAAATTTTTAATTCTAGAGGGGTGTAAAATACAGATAAATGTTGGTATTCTGTTGTCGTCCGAAAATCTGATTTGCAGAGACGAAATCAGTGAATCTAGGTATGGTATAAATAGAGAAACCCTGAAATAATCCTCCACAGAACTACATGAAAAGTTAGGTCTTTGCATTTGTTTGGACACTATACGTGGCATTGAGAATTCTATAAAATAAAAAATTTCTGCAAGTTCCTTAACACTGGTAAAAAGTTCCTTGAAAACAGACACGACATGTTTTTTGTCTCTATTGTTTTTTACTATTTCTAACATCTTTTCAACGTGACTGTGAACCTCTTCCAGATTGATAGTTTTAGTTTGAAGAATGTTCGTGACAGGCTCAAAGTAAGCGGAATACTTGGCCATGATAACTAAGCAAATAATGAATTTAGGAGTTCCTTTTGCTGACGAAAGTTGAAATACTGCTGTTGTTCCTGTGGCCTTAGTTACTTCTGAATCTGATGACAAAGTTTCCAAAACTGAGTTAATGTGAATGAAATTTTCAAAACAAATTTTGATGGACTTGAATTTTGAGGACCATCTTGTTTCGCATAGCATTGGTATATTCATTATCAGCTTCCTACGCAATGGGCTTTCACGAAAAAAATCTTATAACTTCTTTCACTTTCGAAATTCGGGAACAAGATTCAAGTCTTTAACAACTAAATTTAAGCGATGAGAAGCACAGTGGAAAAATTTGGCCTTGGGATATTGATTTCTTATTATTTTCTGTACTCCATTTTCTTTTCCAGCCATGGTTGAGCATCCATCAAATCCAAGTCCAACGACTTTATTCATATTTAAATTGTAAGCTTCTCTGGTAGTCAATAAAATGACTTCTGCTATATCTTCAGCTTTTAATTTTTTCAACGGAGTAAAACCTAAAAATTCTTCTCTAACTTTCAACTCCTTATCAACGAAACGAACGCCAATTGACAGCTCCTCCACCCCAGAAATATCTGCTGTTTCATCCGCTAAAAGTGAAAAGTATTCACTATCGTTCACTTCCTCCACAATGTTTTTACAAATTAGGTTTCCGCATAGATATGAGCTCATTCTGGACCATATGTGATGTGTATTTTTGATTACCTCCACTTGATTACAGCATCACCAGCTTCAACTCTGAATTTTAACAAATCCAAAAAATTCCCCGTATCTGCAGTACTGCCTCGAACAGCTAGATCATGGGTTCCACAGAAGATCAAAGTTGAAATTATTGGCAACAACTATTTTTTTTTATAATTAAATGTTCAGCATTATTTAATTGTTCAAAAACATTAACACGTTTATTTAAAATTATTTGTTCAAAATTTCTCCCTGCTACAGCAGCATCTATACCACTGAGAATTAACATGGTTTCTTGCATGTGAGTGAAAGTCTTTATATTTTAAGATTGGTCTGACAATAAATGAACCCAAAAACCTTCTTTTGACGCAAGGCCTAAATAACACGCATAATTTACAGAAGGGTTCTTTTAATTTTTTTGAATATACTAACAACGAATTGTATTGATTTAGCCAATCGTAAAGGAAAGCTCTTTGCCTCCTGTGATATCTTGCTTAAAGTTGTAAGTGCTTAGTGGTTTGCATGGATTTGTTAATAAATCAAATTTTAGATTGTCAGTAATTCTATTTTGAGTAATGTAATTTCCAATATCCAAACAACGATTTTCAACAGTTGGTTCTACGCAGATGCGGAAGCTTCATTCATATGATTAATACAGGTGCCGACAATACTCGGGACGGCATTAGCACTGCCATTTGCATTAACACTAAAATATGAACCAGTACCATCATTCAATGTGTCAGTGGTTTGTTCAGTCAAAGAGTAATTATAATTATCACAAAGGCGAGGCCTCTTAATTACAAATTTATCCATTGTGATAATTTAAAATAATTTTATTTCCTTTTTAAATTTGCTAGCAATCTTATATATATATATATATATATATATATATATATATATATATATATATATATATATATATATATATATATATATATATATATATATATATATATATATATATATATATATATATATATATATATATATATATATATATATATATATTAAAATAGTAGAATGGAATCAAAAAATTGCGAGACTTTTAAAAGAAGTATATTTAAAGCGAAAGTTAGATAAATAGGTATTAAATGTATTAAATGTAGAAATCTTGGTAGCAAGTAATAAAAATTTCATAATTTCACTCCCAAAAATTATAATAATTGAAATAAAACGAATAAAAATTAAAAAAAATAAGAAAAAGAATCAAATTCATATTAAATTTCAATAATAATAATAATAATAATAATAATAATAATAATAATAATAATAATAATAATAATAATAATAATAATAATAATAATAATAATAATAATAATAATAATAATAATAATTAGGACACTTTTCAAAGTAGTTTCCCATTAAATATATATTTATTTCAGTTTCCTAAGGGCAGCATCCAATATTGGGAATTTTGGGACCCCATTTTAGCCCCCACCTAAAAAGGTACATAAAATTCTTAATTCTCAGATAATTTTGATGGGGTTAAAAGAAAACCGCAGCTTTTTTTTGACCTCTAGAACGTCTTTTTCAGATCATTGTTTCGGCATTTTCATTTTTCAGAACCTAATTTTTTGATATTTTTTCGTATCAGCATCCACAATTTTTCAAAAGACTTCAAACTTTTAAGATACATAGGGTGGTCTATGTTTGGACAAATTGCATATTAGTTTTTGATAGCAGACGACTTTCGAGCATTCTCAATTTCAAAACTTACTTTCTTGCCCATTTTTATTTGTTGCTGAGCACAATTTTTCAAAAATCAAAAACTAACATTTGCATTTGTGCGTAAGCAGACCCACCTGTATTTCAAGTTGGTCATTTCCTTAACAGAGAGATGGAATAAAAAAATGTCAAGTAGGTCTGAAAAATAATGCCAGCTGTGATCTGACACAGAAAAACACCTGAAAAGTGACGTTAGAGGTCAAAAGGGCTCACGGTTGTATTTCCACATCAAAATTATCTAATTAAATTTTATGTCCATTTTTAGGTGAGGCTAAAATGGGAATATTGGATCCTCTCATTATTAAAAAACAAAGAGAATGATAAATTGTTGCCCTAAAAAGAGCTCTCTTTTTATGGCAAAAATTTATCAGTTGTCGTACAGTTCATAAGTCTGAAATATATTTTAACTGAAGTTACAGCCAGGAATAGGGAAGGGCAGAGTATGGGAGGCTAGAGAGGTAGGGCTGTAGGCTATTGTGCTAGTTTGCAAATTTGCTTTTTCGCGGGAAAGTTGCTTGATATATATATATATATATATATATATATATAAAATATATATATATACTCATATATATCTTATATATATATATATATATATATATATATATATATATATATATATATATATATATACTACACCTATATATATATATATATATATATATATATAAATATCTTTATATATATATATATATATATACTATATATATATATATATATATATATATATAACCATATATATATATATATATATATATATATATATATATAAATATGCTATATATTATAAATATATATATATATATATATATATATATATAATAATAACACTATATATGTATATATATCATATATATATATATATATATATATATATATATATAGCAACATATATATCTTTCTCTTCTTATACATATATATATATATATAATTTTCAGCAAAGCAAAAACTTTGGAATTTTTTTCAGCAGGGCAAAAGCTTTGAGGGGATTCCGGGAGGCCATGGCTTTACACCTCAGCACTACTCGGCGCCCGTGTATATATATATGTATGTAATATATATATATATATATATATATATATATATATATATATATATATATATAACATATATATATAACTATATAACTATACATATATATATAATATGTATAATAATATATTTATATGTAATAATAATAATATATATATATATATATATATATATATATATATATATGTAGTATATATATATATATATATCTTACTCTACTGCTACTATATATATATATATCTCTTTCTCTCTCTACTCTTCACTTGCTATTTATATATATATATATATATATTTATATATATATATATATATATATATATACTATTCTTCTTTTCTGCTAACTGCTATATATATATATATATATATATATATATATATATATATATATATATATATATATATTATTCTTTATATTTTTCCATAAAAAAAAATAGTCAATGGAATTGTATAGTTACAACAATTTTAGTTTTTCTTGTGATTTACAAAATTAAAGATATCTTACAATTGTTATTAAAGTACTACATGAAAAGTGTTTACATAAGAATGGTTGGGAAATAGATAACAGGGTATCGTTCCAGACTTGCCAGTACAAGTACATGTAAGATTGAGCATAGCTGTTAAGTCTGAGGTCAAAGATAGTGTAGAAAGATGAGACTGTGTAGAAAGGTGTGTCACAAGAACCCTTCTCAATGGAGGAGGTATGTGATTGAAGAGTTCAGAAGAGCAGTGTCCGCTATAATAGCGATGAAATAAAGAGTGACACAACAATTCGATTGATAAGACGAAAAACTCTAGATTCAACCATTTGAAGAGGAGGAGTGTGAGTGGAATCACTCCAGATGCGTGCGGCATACTCTATACAGGGCGAACGACACCATATAAATATCAGCTGGCAGAGGTGGCTGAAGAAATTGCAGATGTGCATCAGAACACAACCTTTCCAGACTTGTTTAAAAAGAGAATAATATGGAAACTTCCATTTGAGTCTGAGAAAAATAAATACCAAGAATATTGAGGACAGACGGTTTGAGTTATGTGTTTTCAAAAAAGATGTTATAGCTGTGTGGAAGATTATGTGGAGTGGAAAGATGGAGGAACGAGCTTTTTGAGGTAATTAGAAAACATCATGTTATAATATAAAAGTCAAAGAAAGAGATCAAGTCACTGTTGATCCAAGGGTACTAATAGCGTGAGATAATTGTTGTTGAAAATGACGTCTATCAAAATGAGGGAGTAATGAAGGGTGAAGTCGTCGGCATAGGAGTGGATAAGTGATGAGGAAACGACGAGGTCTTTTGTAGAAAGTGAAAAGTTAGGGATAAAAACAGAACCATGGTAACACCCACTCTTCTCATAGATTTTGAGGATGAACAGTGTAAATTCACTAAAATCTACGAGAAGAAAAAGAGGACCAGAAACAGAAAAACTATAAAGATCCCCAGTAGAGCGCTTCTTACTAAAGCCTTACTGGAAAGCAGAGAAAAGGTTATAAGAATTGAGATATTTTCAAATCTTCCTGCTAGGATAGATTCGAAAACTATAGAATGAACAGAAGTTAGAGAGATTTGGCATTAAGTTGGAGGTTGAATTGGTTTTTTGTTCAGGAGCACTTGCTTTCCAGCAAGAAAAAATGTCAATAATTTAACAAGGCAGAGTGCAAGCTTGAAAGCACAAGTTTTGAGAACTATAGGAGGACTACCATCAGAACCGTACGCTTTCTTAGAGTTAAGTTCTGAAAAAAGCAGAAATAACACCTTTTGGAGAAATTACAATATTAGAATAAATATTAAATATGTTGGAGGGAGGTGGAGAAGAAGGAATAGCACTGGAATCGTCTAAGGTGGAATTAGAAGCAAAGGTTTGAGCAAAGAGTTCAGCTTTAGTGGAAGGTTAAACGGCAGTTATGCTGACGGAAAATACTAAAAAAGGGCAAGAGGAAGAAGCAAAGTTAAGAGTTAACATTTTTTGAAAAATGTCAGAAATGACTTGAGGAAGAGGAGCCAGTAAGATTTTTTAGTGTCATGGAGAATATATTTTGCACTGTTTTGGGATGAAATATAAGTTGGAAGGGTTTCTGGAATTTGAAGATGACAGTTATTCCTAAAAGCAGCGTCAATGTGGCTAATAGCACGGAAACAAGCAGAGCTAACCCAATTTATCTAGGTTTAGTTGAAGGTAAAAATCATAGGGTGCACGCCTCCATGCCTAAGAGAATTAGGTCATGCTTTGCACACTCCGAGGGACCCTTTCCACGGAAGCTGTAGTCATTCCATGGGAAATCAAAAAAGTACGACCGCAAGTCCGACCTGTTAGCAGCACCGAAGTGCCAAAAACGTTCTCTCGCCGTAGGCTGGGGTCTTTCCTGCTGAAGACTTGAAGAGATAGAACAGAAAACAGAGATATGAAAGTGATGGAGGAACCCAGGAAAGTTTAACAGAATAAAGAGAAGGTTTAGAATTTATGTTGGGTTCATCTAAAGACGATCAGAAACACGAATATGGAACTGCTAACTGCTAGAGGTAATTCTGGATAGAAAAGTCGTAGCAAGCTCATCAACTTTATCTTGAAAATTAGAGGAAAGCAATTGCCCGTGGTGAACATTGAAATAAACCAAGATTGATGATTTCAGAGCAATGTGAAGAAGAGAGAATGTGTTCTAATTTATTATGACAGGTTAGCTTGAGCCATTAGGGAGAATATTCGGAAACTCCAAATCAAAGACACGGGAACAAACATCATTGCACACATTGTCACAACTGCTTTTGGCTGAAAATTTCGGGAAGAAATAGTAGGAGTCAACAGAGTAGAGCTTGAAGTCAGAACGTTCAAAAACCTATGTTTCGGTTAAGAATAAGAGATGAGATTTAGAGGAGGAGAGGTGATGTTCAACAAAATGAAAATTAGATTTAAAACCGAGAAGGTTGCAGAAATTTATGAAGGAAATCTTACATCAAAACAGGCCGGCAATTCCGTGACGGCACCAACTCCATCACCGGAGACCGTCAATGGCCTTTAATGGTGATGAGGGTAGGGTGGATAAAGGGTTATTTTTGGAAGCCACCTATAGGTTTCTCAGGAGACTAATCGACGTGGCTGCCATTTTATACCTATTTTTTATTTTATTTTTAAGAGGTAAGTGTTGTCTGTAATTGTGTTTTATGGTGTGTGATAAGGGAGAGCCTACTCCAATGTTTGAAGAATGTGGATACGAGTACAAAAGGGAAGAACCATTGAGTACTGGAGTGCCATAGAACGTACTCTATGACTATCTATATATGCTTAATGGTAGAATAATCTCATCGCTTCAGGAGCGCTACTTCCCTCTCCTTATATATATATATATATATATATATATATATATATATATATATATATATATATATATATATATATATATATACTATATATATATATATACTATGTGTATATATATATATATATATATATATATATATATATGTCGGTGCGGTGCGTGGTGCGTAAATTTTGGTGCGGTGTTGTGCGGTGCGGTGCGGTGCGGTGCGGTGCGGTGCGGTGCGCATTGCAAAAGAGACGGTGCGCTGTGGTGCGGTGCGGTGCGGTGCTGGTGCACGACCTCCCGGTGCGGAGCGGTGTGGTGCGCAAAAATCCGATGCTCGGCCAACACTAATATCATATATATATATATATATATATATATATATATATATATATATATAATAACAACTGCTATACTTCTTAACTGTATAACAACATAATAGCAATAACTAATAATATATATATATATAACATATGTAACAACAGCAACAACAGCAGCAACCAATAACTTATATACCTTTGCTCTTTATATATAACTACTGCTCTTACTTCTTCAGCAACAATATGTAATATATATATATAGTAATAATAATAATAATAGCATATATATATATATTATATAATATATATAATATATATCATATATATAAATATAATAATATATAATATAACTTAATATGTAATAATAATAATATAATAATAACTGTAATAATAATAATAATAATAATAATAATAATATATATATATATTTATATATATATATAATAATATATATATATATATATAATAATAATAATATAATATATATATATATAATATATATAATAATAAAATAATACATATAATAATAATAACTAATAATATATGTATAATATGAAGCCAATAATAATAGCCAATATGTATGTAATATATAATAATAATAATAATAATAATATAATAACAACAATAATAATAACTCTATTCGATATATCTATAAATGTAATATAACCAATAACCATAACTATATATATATATATTACCTGAGAATAAAAATTAGTGGGAAGGGTGTGCTTGCATATTCGTTGCTATGTCTTCAATTCTGGGTGCTGTTTTCGACAGTGACAATCGTAAATCAGGTTCTACATTCAATTTTGATCGGAGCTTGTTTTTAATCAAGTACAAAGAGGAAAATCCTTGCTCATACAGATATGTTGACGGAAACGGTAGAAGTTTTGAGACAACTATTTTTGCAAGTTGAGGATAAGACTGAACTACTAGTGACCAGAATTTGATAAGAGATAATGTATCATAAGCATGCTTAAGAGTAGAGTCATTTAAGAAGTCTATAAATTCCTCCTCAATGTCTGTAGTAAGTGAATGTACATCTACGTTGAAAGGGTTAAGTACTAATTTTGTTCTGTTCTCTACTATATCTGGCAAGTAAGACCTAATTTCATTACAAAGAGAAGATAAGTGAAATTGAATAAGATTACCGATGTCGGTAATATCATTTTCTCCATCAAGAATTTTCGCAGTATTTTCAAACATGTGAAATTTTCATGATTTCACATTTTTTCCCCCACAATTCAAGTTTTATAGTAAATGACTTACATTTATCGATAAAATCAATCAATGGTGTGGATTTCCCTTGCAGTGACAAATTCAGATCATTTTGTCGAGAAAATATGTCACTGAGATATGCCAGTTTTAGTTGCCATTGTTTTTGAGTGAGTTTTTCACTGAAAAGATTTCGGCTTACATCTCTTGAAAAGAATTCGGACATCTCTTCTCTCAGATTTTGAACTCTAGAAGTTACATTTCCTCACGAAAGCCATCGCACTTCTGTGTGAAAGAGCAAAACTTCATGTTCAGCCTCGAAATCTTGACACAACAAACGGAAAAGGCGACTATTAAGTGAA